>MNCI01031331.1:389440-403833 GCA_015680685.1 Gnetum montanum
GACTCATGTTTGTATAATCTTCCTCTAATATACTATTCATATTTTAAGCTTTGTAAATGTAGAATCTTGACAGTATTTAGGATGCTTTTTAAAGATTCTGAAGGAGGTAATTATGCCTTTGAACATTTTTAAGACAAATAAATTTGGTAGTTGATTCCTTTTTTACCTAGATTAACATTGACCTTTAAGACAAAGGTAAGCTTTTTGCCTACACGTGCATGAATTCGAAGGGATTCCTTTTAAGTAAACATTTTAAAATTTACAAACATGCAATGAAAGGGGAATTGAGGTACAACATTTGAAACTAATTACCTAAGATACATTCATCGTTTGACATAATAGAGATGTACATTTTTCCTTATAGTTATTGTGGATGCTCTGAACTTCATTTTCTAATGTATGACATGCTTTGGTGTTTATCATTTTTGACTTATTTGTTTAAATAGTTAAACTTTCTCATCACAATGCTTAAATAGTTATTGATTCAAATCATTCCACATCATGATGAATGGATCCAACTATGCATTAAGGGTCATGCTTACATATATGGACAACTAAAAATATCCATATTGGATTCACTATGCAAGCAGAAGCATTTCAAGTGCACAACTAAACTACTCCACAATGGAAAAAAAAAACTAATGATAGTGGTATATGTACTAGAAAAGTTTATGTATTATGTGCTTAGCTATCTTGTATTTGTACATATAGAACATAATGTAATTTGATTCTTGATTAATAAGCTAATGATAAGTCATCATATTATTCAATGATTTGTGATCTTGCAAAAATTTACAAAAAGGGGACTAAGGATGTTGTAGATCATTTCTCTCAATTAAAATGAGACAACAAAATTGATGAAGATTTTCTTTTTGATCAGTTTCTTGATGAGTCTTGATTTGCTAAGGCTATTGCAATTTTCTAGTTGGAAATCACTATGGTTTGCTAACTATCTCATATATCTTAAAGTCCAAAAAGTTTCTACTAAATGGGACAAGCATAGAACACAATAGTTCCTTCTCTAGGTAGAGTAATACATGGACATAGAGGGGAATCTCTATAAAATTTATGTAGATGGTTTGGTTAGATAGTATATGCTAAAATAGAACAAACTAAGGGTTCTCCAAGATTCTCATAAAGGGTCTTGTGAGAGTTACATGTAGGAAAAATAATAATAATTAAGATCCTTATAGTTGTATATTTCTAGCCCACCAATTTTCAAAGTCTTTTGAGCAATGTCAATGTGATGGTCGAGTCACTACAAGATTTAAGGAACCATAGCAATTGATTTAGCCCTTGGAGTTATTTGATTTGTGGGGAATTGACCTCATGGATCGCATATCATCTATATCAAATGAAAAAGCTTACATCATTGATGTTATTAACTATTGTACTAAGTGGGAAAAGGCTACTGAAATCACTAAGTTCTTTGAAAAACATGTGGTAAATAGGTTTGATATGCCATGTATAATACTCTCTTTTTGGAGAAGGCTGGAAAAGGTGGGTGGGTGTAGTAGGTTTGGGGGAGGGTTGGGGGAAGGATTGGGCATGGTGTTGAAACCCCAAAATAATTGTAATATAGGTATACCCTAAGATATTTAACTCAACATTGTCTACTAGAATCAAACCTATGACCTAGAGCTTCCAAATCAAGAGCATTACCACTAGAGGCTAGCACTTCATTCTTATAATACTAATACTAATTTTTGATAACAAAACTCACTTTCCAAGTGATACATTTAATAAGTTAATACAACGCTTACGAATTGAGAATAAACTTACTATATATTTGTTGGCACATTCTGGCCATTTCATGGAACAGGCTTTACATTTTTCAATCATAAAGGTCTTTACATTATTCAATCATAAGGAATATGCGAAGAAATACCCATGAATTGTGATTTTTCTTTATTAAAAGATGATGAAAATGAACATAATAAAAAAACATAGAACTTCCCTCTTCTAAATTTATTCAATGAAAAGAGAGAGAGAGAAATCTTGTTGCTTCTATTCTACTCAATATGAAGCCATTTGTGAAGCTATTTGAGAGCACAAATTTGGTTACAAGTTACAGAATTCTAGTGAAGAATATTGTAAGAGTGTGGTAGAGGTATTGCAACTTCTCGTTGTAAAACCATGATTGTCACATAAGAGTCAACGTCATGGTCATTGTCTTGCTTTTGCTTGGCACAAAGCATTTTTGGACATTATTGAAAAGGATTTGTTTCAAACTCATATGAAAGATGTAACATATTTACGTTTGGATGATCCTTTTAAACTTTCAAGACATTTTGAGATCGTAAAAGCGTTTAATTTAGATTAAATGATCCTTTTAGTAAGACTAATTGTTTCACCTTGCAAAACACAAGTTCCAAGTACTGCAACTTTTTCAAGAAGGTCATGCGATCGGCCAAAGGCTATGCATGGGTGACATGGAACTAGAATAACAACTGGTGTACAATTCTAAATGATTTAAATACTGTTTCTTCTAAAGTCATGAAGAGCTCAAAAAACTCTTACCAAAAATATTTTTCAGTGTGATAAACTCAGACTGCTCCCCATAGCCAGGGACTCAAATGTGTGAGATGGCCTAAGCATTGGAAATCCCAATATGAAATTTTTGATGTGCCTTCTCTGTAAGAGAGCATGCCATTGCAGTTCTAGTTGCCACTATGAGAGAAGAAACAATGTCAAACTATATAAGCTCTGAGGAGTTAGAGTACATTCTTAAGGTTTGTGGAGACGCACCTTTGGCCTTGAAAATTATTGGCAGTTATATTGGAAATCAACAAGACAAGAGTGAAGCTATTGAGGCCATTAAACATGAGTATGAGATAAGTGGAGCAGAGAATCTGGCCTTGGAAAGGGTAGATTTCTTTGATTTTGCTTTTGACAACATTGGATAGGAGTACAAAGATGCATTTTTTTAAACATTTGTTCATTTTTCCTTGGCATCCGATGGCATCTTGTCCAGAAAATTTTCGGTAAAGATGTTGTTCAGCTCCTTGAGAGGAGAGCTCTCATTAAAAACAGTCCTTGGATTGGCATGAAAATATTTCTATACATGTGGAATATGATGTCCAAATTTATGTTATTTTGGAAATTAGATGGAAGAGATGCCATAGGCAACAGAATCACACAAATGTAAGGAGCTTATCAGTATATTAAATAAATCGAGGATAATTTTAAGTGATTTAAAGGTGTGTTTTTGCAAGAGATACCAGAAATGCTGAAGGAACAGCTTTAATGAGGGATTTCTGAAATTGATGTGCTTAACAAAAAAAAAAACCATAACAACAAAAACAAAAATGGCAACCAAATACGGTTTTAGAAAAATTTACAACTGATTTCCATCATTTATCATTATCATTAATAATTTCAACTACTGCGGGCAAAAATCCCATACCAAATTCCAGACTAGGATATTATACAAATTCAAATCATTTACTCTAGACATTTTGTCGAACACTTGCTGTGCAAACTCCATTTCTCCAATTTTTTTCCTACATGGCGACAAGCTGTTGGCGACGAAGCCATTGAGGCCACCGACAAAGACGAAGACAATGATGCTAGATATATCCCTGGACGATGGTAAGGTTGAAAGCGTTGAGACTACTCATGCACCTCCATCGCCTGTTTCATGGTCTCTGCATCCATCGGAGAATGAGAAATTTGTCGGCATTCCAGCACCTCCATCATGTCCACCTTCGTCGCGGCCATCGCCGTCTCCATCTCGGTGCCACATGTGATTATTAACAGCATCACATAATAGCATCTCGCCGTCTCCATCTCTAATTCTAATAACTTTTTATAGAAGTTATAACTCCTTAGGATGGTTAAGATTAAATCCCCTAGGTATTTGTTACTCACCATAATCCCTTATAATGTATATAACTACTCAAAGCTACTATAAAAAGGGTTAAATGGATAGGATTTTGAAAGCAAGGGAATTTTGAGGAAAGATACTTAAAAGAATATTGAAAATTGTAAAAGCATGGATTACTAAAAACATCAATTAGGTTGTTTTTTTTTAATCCTATGAGTTTTTTAATTCCCATTTTGTTTTGGTTACTTAGCTAATGGTCTAGATAGTATTGTGCTTGCCATTGAATTTTGGGATTTTCTAGATTATTCTTATAGCTCTTTTTTTGCACAATATTAGACCTTTATTAGGTTTGCCATATAAGAGGTTATGTTGTCTTAAAAAAGCATCTTGAGTAATTTAATAGTAATGCCTTATTGAAATTGCTTATTTTGGTTGAGAGGATCTAGAAAATCTTTGATACTTTGATTTCCTTAAAATAGCTTCATTTTTTACAAAAGTTTATTGCCTTGGAATTTCAATATTGACATTGTCAAATTTTTTTTGCTAGTTCTAGTGTTTACAAAAGCCTATACTTGTTGTTTACAAAACATTTTGGTAGTTGATGAGTGGCGAGGTACCCCTACACTCAACCCTACGAATATGAGCGTAACACGCATGATCCAGTTGACCTCCGCAGACTAAGTGCCTACACACCTCATGGAACACTTAATGTTAATTATTCGTTGTCTTCCCAGACTTACTTGTATTTGTCACGGTGTATGGTTAAGTAAGTCTGAGGTATGTGATTTTTATGTCTTTTATGTTTTATCTCCTATGCTATTGAGGTAAAGGGTTGAAGAGACTAATCAACTAACTTTAACTAACTAACTAAGTCTTAATTAATCTAGCATCAGCATCCGTTTCCACTTACCGTACACACCTTGAACCGATGCAATCGTGGTTACCAAACGCTAGTTATTACTAGGATCACCATGCATAACGCATGTGCTCGAAGCGGTCATACTGAGGCACTTAACTAGGAGAGAAGGGTTGAGAAAGATTTAATAACTAAGAAAGCGATTAAATGATAAACAATAAATAACAATAAATAAAAGTCCTAATTAGCCTATTCCATGCACTGCAAGGTTTATCCAAGAAGCTCATCTTTATTTTCGTACACAAACTTGTGTTTAAGTACAATGTTTGCTCGAATAAAGATTCATTCACTCTGGAGTTCCTATTGCGGACACATGGAAAATATTCTATCTCTGAAGGGATCAAACTACCAGAGTTTTGCTACGGTCTAAGCCTAGGATGGAAAATAAGGGAGAGCCTCCTCTTATTTATAAACTTGGTGGTGCACCACGATATTGCGGGGGACAACGCGATATCGCGATGGATACGCGAATCGCGGCCCATGCGATATCGTGTCCTATCAATAGTGTAATAAGATTGTCTTTTACAAAATTGCTTGTTGATCTTAGAGGGTTTGGAAAATTTCTTATACATAGACTAAATTGAAATAGCTTTATTATGAAGTGTTTCATCATGTTCAATTTATCTTTCCTAAATGTTTGAGATTCAGACAAATCCACTCTCTTTTCTTTTCTCATTCAAAATCCTTTGAATCTTGCTCTATTTCTAGTTTTTTTGTGGAATTTTCTCTCTGGGGGAAATTAGGAGTAGATTGTTAGAATTGTACTTAATCATTTTTGTAAAATTTTATGTGTTTCAAGTAGCGTACTATAGGGACTATATAGACTAAGTGACTTGACAAAATAGGAATCTTTAATAACTTAGTATTTGACAAAGCTAGCTAAATTTCTTTTATGATAGCCAGTTACAATTTTATACACAAACCCAAGCATTTCAACATTTACAATAACAAACATAGACTCACATTTAGTTTGTTTCATAACCACTGCTGTCAAAAGATTAGCAAGCACCTAAACCATGTTTTAAGGAACACTTTTGTTTTACCATGATCCCAAAGTTGTGAGACTAAAGGCCCAATGTTGGCTGTCCCAAATGGTCGCTAACAGTATTATCACCTCCCAGCCAACAGACACATTGAAATGATGAATAGAAAGATCACTAAAATCATTAAAAGAATAGTTAGAAAATATAGAAAGGATTGGAATAATAAATTAAACAATGTCCTTTGGGAATATTGCTTAACTTAGAAGCTTACTATAGGCTACTCTCCCTATGAACTAGTGTATAGAAAACTACTAAAACTGCTTATTTAAACATAGCTTTCAATATAGAATAAAATAAGACCTTTGATACAAATAAATTAATTTGAGAAAATAAAAATATTACAATAGAAAAGCAAGATAAACATTACAAAAAAAATAAAGTTGAGTAACTCAAAAAAAAATTTTCTTAGATATCACCATCACCAATATAGGAAATAGAGGAAAAAGAATTTGTAATAAACCTTAGAAACTTGATCATGTAATTGTAGTATTCATGTTTGAAGACCCACCAATTTTTGCAACATCATAAGGAATGAAGGATAGAGGCAATAAGATTTTTGTATTTGTGTTGCTTTCACTTTTCCCAAATTTGAGAAGTTTGAGAAATTACATTATGATTAGATGTACAGTTCTAATGTATGATAGTCATGTGTGTAAGTTCTTGTCAAAATGATTAAATAGTAGGACATTGTAATAAATAATCATTAATGATCTTAGGTTGTATCCTTCACCTCATATGAAGCTCATTTGTAATCAAACCTTTATGCTCTAAAAGAACATTCACAAGTAATTTTCCTTTTAAATATTTAGACATAAAAATTTTTCAGTTTGGAATTATAATATCTTTCCACCATGCCTCCTTAAGAGGATCTATCCTTAATACCCAGACCCAACTTTGTATTAACATCATTTAATGTATACTAATGAGAATCACCCTAATGAATTGATTGCCCTTCAATAAGCACTGTTCTCTTAAATCAAACTTTTAGCTTTTCAAGACTCTATCATGTTAGGTTAATATAAGTTATTGAAGGTGCATTGTGAAAAGAATGATTATTAGAAAGGTACTTGATATGCATCACTTGAACCCATGTCTTATCTCCTACGTAAAGTTGCTAAATAAGTTCACTAGGCAACATAAAAATAATAGAGTGAAGATGTCAAATATCTCAACTATCTTTTTGAATAGGTCAACAAATGAAATCTCATTTTATAGAATGAAAAATTATATTCTTAGTATGTGATGAGCGGCGAGAGGTACCCCTATGCTCAACCATACGAATACGAGCGTTCTCACGTGCGATCCGGTCAAACTCCGCAGACGGACTAGTTGTGGCACCTAGACAGTTATCCTTAGGTCGTAGTTCGTTGTCTTCCCACCTGGACTAGTATTTATATTTGTCATGTATCGTTTAGTTCAGGGTGAGGTGTATGATGTGTTCCTAATCTACGCTACTCCTAAAGGTAGTGGAAAGTAATAATTAACTAAGCTAAGCTAGGAGGAAAAGGGTAAGAGAATCTAATCTAGCCTAAGTGCGACGAGCAACCGATTCCTTGATCAACTGTACACATCTTGGACCTCGTGCATGACTACCACTGGGACTACCAAGCGTAGATCCTAGGTACGCCACTGGGATTACCAAGCGTAGATCCCAGATACGCCACTGGGTTACCGAGCGTAGATCCTAGATACGCTACTGGGCTACCAAGTAGTCACACTTAAATGCTCGTAATCATGTCGTACTTGTACCATGTTCTAGGAGTTTAAGGGTGAGAGAGACTACGTGTGATGAGCAACCGATTCCTTGATTATCTGTACACATTCGTAAATGCTCGTAACCAAGTCATACTCATTCCGCATTACTAAAAGAAAATAGTAAATAAAATAAAATAAATAAACAAATAAACAATAAAGTGAATGCTGCAATGATGAAGTAATCTCAATCTTTATTGCTGATCATGTGCGTGTCCAAGTATTTCACACTCGAATAAAGACACCATACAATTACATTCACCACATTGCAGGTAGACATGGGAAAAAATCCAACTCTGGAGGGATCAAACTGCCAAAGTCTTGCTACAATCTAACTGGGATCTCCAAAAAGGGAGTGCCACTTCTTATTTATAGACATGGAGGTGGACTACGATATTGTGTACGCGATATCGCAGGGGACGACACGATATCGCGACGACTGCGATATCGCAGCTCATGCGATATCGCGTCTCATGCGATATCGCGTCTCATCATACCCCCATGACTGAATAAAAAATCATCCTCAAGTTACAAAGAGAACAAGTTCCATTGATTACAAAGTGGATAGGTATGGGATTATTAACTGAAACCAAATGAAATGAAAAAATGCCGCAGTGTGGGAGACACAACATAGAAAAACACAGAAAAATACTACAACTACAAGAAAATGGAACTCATGTAGTTCCTAGTGGTGGTGGCTCCTCCATGGGTGCTTTCCCTTTGTCGCATACTCTAGGCTAGGAGGCTTGGTGGCATTGAAGTATGGCCTGGAGCTTCTCCTCTTCGGTCCGAGGATCTTGTGCCATCCATGAGAGTGATCCAATGTTTGATGGGGTTGGCACCTCCCATGGACAGGGTAGTTGTGGAAACATCTGATTAGCTTTAACGTACCACACCACAAACACCCATCGTTCCTCCTCGTAGGCTCTGGCTTTGTCTTTGTATTCATGGAGATCTGTCAACCGTCGAGCCAAGTTGGTTGCTACATCTTTCTAGCCTTGGTAGTTTTATTTTACCACCTCGAGTTCAGAATTTCCAACATCAAGTTTTTTTGTCAGTTTCTTGTGCTCTGCAAATTCTACTTCATACTTAAGATGGGTGGAAGCTACTTGCTATTCGAGCTCTATTCTCGGGCATCCTGCTACTAACATTGCAAGGCTGGTATATATAAGGTTTTCCAACTCCATGTATTCTGTCAAATCCTGGATCTGCAGGTCCCGATTTTTAACTTTCTCTTGGTGGGCGAGGGCATAAGTGTCCAATATGGCCCCCCCAATTAGTGTGCTGAGCATTGATAGTGTTGATTTGAGCCTTGGCCATATGGATCTCCTTCTCCGAGATTTGCTTGTACATCCCCACTTGATCATAGAAATGCTCCTTTAGCTTTTCATGTCGTTTATCCTCATTCTGCCACGCACTTATCTCAATTGTTGATTTTTGGTGGATAGCGTGTACCTCCTCCATGGAGAGGATTCGATTCTCTTTGACTAAATGGATTACATCTCGGTTAACCCGAATAAATTTTTCTTGTAGCTGATGAAAATGCTCATAGAGAACATTCTTTTGTTTCTCCACAGAGGTCAACCAAAGGTTATTTGCAACCAACTACTTGTTTTCTTCTTCTAAGGCTTTGAGTTCCTTAGGGTGTGCATGGGTTTGTGCTTCTGCTACAGAGGCATTCCAAATAACCTTCTCCTTTTCTTTTGCCACCTTTTTATTCTCTGCTGTTAGTTTGGTTAGTTGCTCGATTCTAAAATTATCTAGTTGGTTTGTGGGAACAAATTGTAGAGGGTCCCGTTGTGCTGCCTGTAACGCTACGAGCTGCTCTTGTAATTTCTACACTTCAGCTTTAGCATGCTTGGCCCTTACTTCAGATATGACCAGCTTCCCCTTTGTGGAAATGAGGTCTGATTGAATTGCTGTAACATCCTAAGCGATGTCAAATAGAGACATCATTACTTGTCCTGTTTGAAGTAATCTGTCTAGTGCATCCTCATGTTCCATAGGAGTCATTGAGGTTTTGACAAGAGTTTGAGCATCTCGTGCTGCTGATAGATATGCCAATGGCACAACAAGCACATTGAAAGATTCTTTGATGTGGTCAGTAACCACTTCAGCAGCTCCTGCGGCATTCTAGTGTTGCATAAGCACCACAGTGGCCCCTTCATCAGTCTCTAACTACACTTGAAAAGATGTCACATTTCTAGAGATCTGTTGTGACCATCTACTTTCCCCTCTTCCTATTTGGATTGATAACTCACCCCTTGTGTGATCTAATGAAATTGTAGGCTGATCGGCATCATCGATGATGCGGAAGAGGTTTGTATCATCACGACTTCCCCAACTAATCGTCTCAGCGATGGCCCTAAGATGGCTCATTCACGGTCTGTAGTCTTGCGGCTGTGGTTGATCCTAGCTTGTGCTAGGCCCTACTTCTTGTTGTTGGCTGGGGCCTGTGGCTAGAAGTTGAATAGGTCCTACCAATTGAGTTGTAGGGTGGTCCAGTCATTTGTTCTTCTTCTTCTTTGGGCCTCAACTCTTCGCTAGTGCTCTTCCTTGGAGCTAGCGCCTTTAGCAATTTAGCATAGGAAGCATTCTGGGCTTTTTGGAGGACATCATTTGTGTATCCCTGAATACCAGCCTGTTGGCACAGTTTCCTAATAAGACAGGGTAAAGGCAAAGCCATCTTCCCTATCTTCCTCTCTTCAAATTGCTTGAGGATCTTCGTCAAATATAGATGGGGGAGGTTAGCATTAACCTTTTCCATCAACACTGCACATCCCCTTGCCGCATACGTGGATATTCTTTTTAGACCTTTTGTGGGGAAGAGGTAATAAGTTCCAATTTTGAAATAAATTCACTCTTCCGTTGTTAGCTCACCAAAAGCTTTATCTCTGCCATAAGCCTTCTCTAACCACTCCTTTCGCACATCGGGGTCTGAACAGGTAGATAACCAAGCAACATGGGGTCCTAAATTTGGAAGGTTTAATACTTCTAAAATAGCCTGTGCAGAGAAATCAACTATCACACCACAAATGTTAACTGTGGTGCCTTTCTCCCTATTGTGCCAGAATAGGTACATTTCACTTAAATACCAGGCACCACTTTTAAAGAGGACAGGCCATAAGGAAGACCCTTTGAGGTGATCCCTAATAGCCTCAGGAGCAAACTCTACAAATGATTTAAATTTTAATTCCACAATCACTGTAGCAAATGTGGACTTCTAATGAATAGTCTAAATGCATTTTGGGGACAACGTGAGTTGTTGTCTTGGTTCAGGCATAGCAGCAGCTCCTCCTTTTTCCTGCTCGAATCGTATGGTAGGAGGTCCTTCTTGATGGATGCTGAATGATTGCACCTCCTATTCTACATGTTGTTCAGCAAAGCCTTATTTTCCACCTCTCCAAGATTGTTTTGCACCACCTTGAATAGGACCCTCCTATTGTGCACGTTTCGGGGCCATTTTGCAATCACACGGATCAAGCATTAGTAAGGTTGTTTTGGAAATCAAGTTATACCTTACTGCTTGCCTTAATTAAAGATCTTATGGTATAACATGTGATCGGGCCCAAAAATTATAAGAATGGGTTTTGTAACTTAGGTGATTTCCATTTTTAATCTCCTGGTGTACTTAAGGTCATATGATTTTTGGCACAATTATTCTAAGTGTTAAGTTAATTACCCTAACTGATGTCCTTTGGGCGATGATAAATTTCAAAAAATTTAGGCACTTTTCGGCAAGTGTCTCTCCCCCACAACTAAACGGAACACTCTAGGTTCAAAAAGGTTCAAATGGAATGAAAATCGGAGCACCAGTGAGTGAGATATGAGTAAAAAAGCAAGGGTCACACAATCGCAAGTCGCAGAGAAAAATTTCAACAACTCCCCCCGTAGAAATGGCAAATGATGCTAAGTGTTGTGGTAGGGGGTTCCTATTTATAGGAAAATAGGATGCGATATCGTGTATGATACATCGTGTACGTGATATCACGTGGGACGCGATATCGCGTATGCGATATCTCGTCCCTAGTGATGTGAGACACTAAGGAAAAATTGAATTTTTTATGAGTTTGGTTGAAATTAATTTGAAAATTGAGGACATTGGGAAGTATCAAGGTGTTCTAGGGTAATTTTATCGATGTGAGAGACACTATAAAGTAGAATGATGTGAATTATAACAAGTAAACATTTGGCGGTTATGAAGAAAAGGGAATGTAATGGTACATTGGAATGTAGAATTATAGAGGGATAATAATAGGGAAAGAAAATCAATTAAATAATTAAGCTAAGGGTAAGAAATTGTGTGTTTAGCAAGAGAATTAGGGAAGATTACAAGAAATTACACAAGTGGGTCCTCCCCAAAGCAGGTTCTTACCTATAATGCCTTTGTGTAACCACACTTAAAGTGTCTGTGGGCACTAGAAGGGTTAAATGTAATCCGTACTAACTCCACAAAAGACACACATGTAAATATTACCAAAATGAGATGAAAATTCTATGCTATATGAAACATGAGCGACCGTTACATGAATAGTGAGATGAGATGAACTATAGAAAGGGATCGTAGAGATTGGGACATGAGGTAACTGACCCAGGGCACAATGAATCCTGCATGTAAAGCATGATTAAAGTGTCATTAACCCATCGTTCCAAGATCAGGACCAAGTCCATTCCTTCTAATCAGTGACATCACATTGTTTTATCTCATGATCAACAACTATGAGAGTACCATAACAACAAGGCATAGGATCACTTGGCGTTTAGTACAAGGGAGGAGTGATTTTTGTTTTATGGCACTTTGTTTTGCTTTTCTCCTCTTTTTTTTTTCTTCTCTTTTTTTTTTCACTTTACTGAATCCAGAGAAGCCGCTAGCCTTCAGGCATGGGTGCATGTCTTTCCAGTAGGACCCCCTAGAACAACATTTTATTTTTGAGTGCCCTTTTGATTACTCTTACTCCAATTTTTTTCATTAGATCTACAAGGATCTTAGTACAACCACGTTGCATGATAACTCCCACAGACATTACCAAAGAGAATCCACAAGTTCCCTTAATGCCACACCCTAATCATTCCCTCTTGGTCCATCCTTCTTCATTATGGGTACAATGAACACAAAATTAATTTTAAGTTTTTGAAATATCAAGAATATCACTGTACCCTTGAATAGATCCTCTTAATAATTGATGAGTGGATGAGTGGATGTAATGGGCTCACTGTTCTAAATAATTGATCTCTCATGACTTAATAACATAAAACACACCTCAACCAACGATCCACATGAGTGTTTTATTCATAGATGAGATTACTTACAAAAGCGTAAAAATACAAACACACAAAAAGATAAAACAAAAAGTTGAAAAATGAAAAACTGGAAAAAAAAAGTTGAAAAATTAAAGAAAATGAAAAATATTTATTAATCTTGCTTGTTATTAGAATGGGGGGTATCCCCCATAACTAAATGGTTGAGTATGGCTAGGATTAATAAATGGAAGAGAAGGATCATTGCATGTTGGAAGTATTGGGAGTGGTCTATACTTATCCCCTCAGATTTCACACACTTTGTAGTAAGTATAGTGGGGTACTTTAGGTGGTGTAGTTCCCTGATAATGAGTTGACCCACTATGATATTGGTGACCATTAGATGGTATGCAAGGATTAAGATGATGCCTCCCTTGGTTGTGTTCATTGGGCCGTATGGTTGTTGGAGTGTAAGTTGGTGGCCCTGTTGAAGTAACATGAGGCGTTGGGTTCGAAGCTAAGGGTGCACCATAGTGTGGGACTTGTGCTATATTGGAAGGTGCAGTGGCCTCTGAATTATGTTGTCCCTTCCTCCGGCCGTGTTTAAAGAAAGGACACCTTTGATGTTGAGGAGATTGCTCACTGCTGTTGGTAGTAGTAGTACAAGTATTATTCGTGGGTTGTTGCTATGGCACAAACAACTTAGGAATAGTTGGTGGCATTGTGGAAGGAGGAAAAGGATGAGAATGTTAAAAGTTAGGAGGAGTATAGGGTGCACAAGGTGGTGGCTGTGTTGGAGGCATGGGCTGATAGTATTGTGGAGGATGGTATTGTGGTGAGATAGAGTCTGGTGGCTCGAATGGAGAAACAAGATGTTGAACGTGATAAGCATTTGGATTCGGAAAATACGAAAGGGTGCCTCCAGTCTAAGGGTGGTCTCCCCCATGACTGGGATTGTTGCCACTGTGATCGAACATAGTACCTCTGTACGAACTCTGGATGTAGCGTGTTTCCCCAATGCTCATGTAAATGTAACAGTTTTGGGCATTGGCCTTTGGGGTGATCGTACAGGCATATGTTGCATTCATACGTATGATTGGCAGTCGAGTGCTTATTCCCTTCATTCTTTTTCTCTGAATGTCTACTGTTTTTTCCTATTTTTGGAGTTGTTAAAACTCTATCTCTAATATTGTTGATATATTCTCCATCCTTTTGATGTATCCATTCCAACATCTTGTTGATCTTTGCCTCAGCTTCTTCTAATGATTGTTGTATTGGCAAAGAAGATGTCTCCACCTTGAGATTTTTTGATTTCTCCTTGTTATGAACATGGACCTTTGTTAAGTTGAAATTCTGATCCAGTTGATATTTTTCAACACTCTCCCATCTAGCTAATTCTTCTTTTTCTTTTGCTACCCATTTAACAAGCTCTTGGATTTGATGGGTTTGTAGTTCGTATAGTTGACCTTGGGTATATGTTCCTAAGGTCTCTTGTGTTTCATTACGTAGCCCATCAGTAATATGGTACATTAGCCTTTCCTCGGAAAACCCATGGCCTAGATAGTTGTTTAACAATGCATAATATCTTTCTAAGGCCATGTCCAAGGGTTCATGTTGT
>MNCI01031339.1:0-17795 GCA_015680685.1 Gnetum montanum
TCCTTGGACAATTGGCTTGTATCTGGGGTCAAATCTATATAATCAGCTTGCATACTTGCATATTTTGTTACGCTGCATTTTTAATGCATTCAAGTCTTCTTATATTTCTCTTACTAGCACGACACATCTAATATATATGTTTACTGAATATTTATTATAGTCATAAAAAAACTTATGGTAATTGTTGGTGCTTGTCGTTTCTTTTACTTGTTCACATAGTTGGAAGAGTAGGTCATTACTCTTTTTCATTTAAATTATTTTAAAGTGTGCAACGTTTTACTAAGAAATTGCAAAGTGTTAAAAGAAGTTGGATTAGATTTTTGGATTTTTTGTTTCTTTATTTGCAGGGTTGATGATTGCATTCCTGATCTTGATTGGGAAAACATTGGATTTGTCATTCGTAAAACTGATAAAATGTATGTCATGAGGTATGGACAAGATGGTACAGTGTTGGAGGAAGGGCTTTATCCTTTTGGAAATATTGAGATAAGCCCATCAGCTGGGGTCTTAAACTATGGACAGGTTTGTTGAATGTTATTTTGTATTTTTTTAGGAAAGTAATGAATCTTCCTTTAAGCAATCATTTTCTTTCTCTGTTCTTTTGGTTTCTGAATTCTCATTGTCTAAAAGTACTGAAAATTATCATCATCTTACCATTCTTGCATCCATTTTGGGCTTGCTTTCATAGTCCTTAACTTCAATTCTTGTTTGGGCAAGTATTGTGGCTACTAGAACAGGTTTGTTTTTTTTTTAAATGGATGAAAATGTTTCATTGGGGTGAATTGTTCTCTGTAAAATCTGATGCTATTTGTTTACTCCTCTAGACTTTTGCCGTTTTTGGTGTTGAATGTTTTATTCTGTTACAGCTTGCCAAATTGTACAATCTTAAATGTATTCAAATAATACTTTCTCTACTTTTCAGAAAATATGATGTGAGAGTTTCTTTCTGTGAGAGAGCTGATATAATGGAGAAGAAACTAGCTTATTGAAACTTTGAAATTTTTAACAATCATATCTAAAGATACAGAGATATACTGCTCAGCAACGTAAGAAATATTTTTAGCATTAAGAAGGCCTCGTGTAAATTACATTGGCTTTCAGGGTTTATTTGAATGCCTGAAAGCATACAGGAGAGCTGATGGTCAAATTGTACTTTTCCAACCCCAAGAAAATGCTCTACGGATGATTATGGGTGCAGAGCGAATGTGTTTGAGTCCTCCATCTGTGGAGCAATTTTTGAAAGCTGTCAAGCTTACTGTATTGGCAAACAAACGATGTGTATCGTCTGAAATGTGTCAAGGGATTAGTAACTGTATGATTCAATGTTAAAAATTGATTCTATTGTGTCAATAAGGACATGTTCTCTTGGTGCAGATTCCACCTCCTTGGAAAGGTTCCCTTTACATTCGCCCCTTGCTTATGGGTAGGGCTGATGTATCGGGACTTGCACCAGCTTCAGAAACTACCTTCCTAGTGTATGTATCACCAGTTGGAAATTATTTTAAGGTTGGTACAATAAAGGTTATGAAAACTCTAAAAGGCTTCTGTATTTTTCTTTTTCAAAAAATATTTTTAATAAAAATATTACCTTTAAATTTACCAGTTTTAGAGGCTGAGAGCAATACTTTTTCTGTCTGAGTGATCTTTAAATTCTTGATAAAATTCTGTGCACACGTTTTTTTCATTATTCATGTACTATATCATGCATGACAGTGCTTGTTTCCTAGCGTATCAAGTCTTACAGATGGTTCAGCGATAGATTTGGCATGTTCAATTTCTTTGTATGATCTGATTGCCATTGCTATGTGAATTTTCTGTAAATGTTTGCTTGGAAAGTAAATTCACATAGTTCATGTTAAGTGCAAAATTTTCTAGGAGTTGCATGTACAGCATACCAAGAATATTTATGGAGGCATCTGTTTCTTCATATATTCAATTGTTTAATGCATATTCTCATTTTTTAATGTAAGCAGTATCATATATTATGATTTGATTATTTTCAATTTTTATTTATTGGCTGTAGGAAGGATTGGCACCTATTCATTTGCAAGTTGAAACAAAGTATCATCGTGCTATCCCCGGTGGTACGGGAGGGTTAAAAACAGTAGGCAATTATGCACCTGTAAGTGATGACCTCTATTTTGACCTATGTTTTTGAGGCTAACTTTATTGTTGAATAGACATTGTTTCAACGATGTTTTAGAAGTTTTCAGTACTAGTTCAGATATTGACCCTATGACCCTATACCACGGGTAGTGTTCTTGTCTTGTGAGCATATGGTTCTTAATAAATTGCCCTGTACATGTTTCTGGGTAGTGTTCATGCAAGTTTCATATAATTACTAAATTTATGTATTTTGCATATGGTAGTTCTTAGTCAGTAGTCACTAAGTTTTGTTAATTCAACATTTTGCCTGTGTTTTCGATTGGATACAGGAGCCCTAGAACTGAAAATGTGCTTTTCTCTATCAAATAAAACTAGTTCTATGATGTTAAAATTTCAGAGCTACAACTTAAGCTGAAACTTCTCACCTAGTGCAAGCAATGCTGTTGAATTTGGTAACTGAAATCTACTATGTTTTCCATTTAGGTTTATGAAATTTGTTATGTCACCTGAAATCTGCTATATTTTTTTAAATTTCCATTTATTCTCCAAGTGCAGGTTAGCATCCTTGGACTAGTTTGACCCAGTGAGAGCTACTTCTGAACCCATCAACAGCTGATACAAGCACCATAAACGCTCTTTACAACTAACCTGTTATGCATTTGTGTTCAGCGTCGTGATTCCATGGTCCATGGAAATGAGTGGATGAGGGCAGATCTCTTCGGGACCTAATACTTGATGTGTTAGAATTAGTTAAAGCTTCTCTGAATCTTCCTTTCTTTTTAACTCTTCTCTCACGTGGACATGTGTTTTAAGTCACTGTAAAGACAACCAAGTTGTTTGAGTACTTAATGTGTGGGCATCTTCTATTAACCCTGGTCAAAATCGTTTAAGTCAAGTTAGAAGATTAAGAGCAGATCCACGGTACGCTGGAATACACAAAATGTTTAATATTTACTTGAGTTTACTTACCCTGGATCTTTGATGCCTAGTTGTTGCAAATGCTAACATTCTCCATGTAACAGTACACACCACTAATGATAAATTTTGTCTTGAATAATTTCGATGGACGATAGTTGTTTACACAGGGCATATGAAAAGTGGTGTTGGCTGTAATTCTATATTGGCACACAAGTAACTCAAGTAGTAACTTGAGTCTTTCGATACAGGCAAGCCTTCATTCTTACTGTTTCATCATAGGACTTTTATGATATAAAAGTAGAACCTAATTCTTTTATCACGGCCGTCGTTGTGATATCTTATCCGATTGAGGTTGGCATTGCGAATTGCCTTTCTTCACTTTCATGGGATTAAAGTTAAATCTTGAGTCAGTGCAATTTATTATGTCTCTTCTAAATTCCGCATCATTTCTAGGCTAATTTCTGGCTTTGCAGTATATATAGATATCTTAGCATAACCCACTAGAGTACAACCTGTGAATGGCAGGATGCAAGTCACAAACCCTAACCAACAAGTTACAGTTCAATGTAATTAAAATTACAATTCAATAATATTGTTTATATTATAATTATTTTGGAATTAAAATCAAACAAGTAATATCCTGTGACAGGTTTTAATGGTACAAAGGAAGGCAAAAACAGAGGGATTCTCAGATGTGTTGTATCTTGATGCAATTCACAAAAAATATCTTGAAGAGGTCTCATCATGCCACAAATTTCTGGTTAAGGTAACACTCACTACATTTTTAAAGAGATAGTTCAGAGTTGTAATTTTTAATTCAAAAATGTTATGCTTTTAATATTTTTGTGTGAAAATTGAAAGAATTTTGTCTTACAATATAAGAAAATATTGCTCCTTTGTTTTGTTTATTATTTTTATTGCTTAAGAAAAATTGGGTCAATTATGTTAATTTACTATTGAAATGTGGGCTGTATCACGATTCTTCGAAGCCTTGCAAAGACTGCTAGTGGGATTTGTTTTTTTCTTTTCAACTGATTCCTAATTTTTGTTTCCCTGTGAATAGGTATTGAGTATCAATATTCTTATTTAATATTTTGAAGGGTAGTTAAGTTGTCTCGACGAAATAGCAGTTAAGGTGCCACGTCATTGTGATTTTGACCGAAATAATTTAATTAGTACAACATTTACAGAAGGAATGCACGATGCAATATGTTGTTTGGCAGTCGTGCCTCTTATCTGTAGTTGTAATTTAAAATATCAAAGGCCTTGATACCATTTAGACTTTATAATTTGATTTATTGTAGAGAATACCAATTCACAATGTAAAAATACTCTGGTGTTTGTCGTCCTCTGTGTTGGCTCAAGAAGATCGGCAAGTTCTGTAGTTCATGTTTATAATAATTTCCTTTGCATTCTGCCTGCAGGGAAATCGCCTATTCACTCCACAACTACAGGGAACCATCCTTCTGGAATAACAAGGAAAAGCATCATAGAAGTTGCTCGAATGAGAGGTTATGAGGTATGTTTTGTTTTCAGATATGCTCATCTTCAATTCTATGTACTAATGGGTCAACTAACGTTAACTATAGTCCAATATCCTGTAGGGTTTCTAATTTTAACCAACACTACTTTGATTTCCAAGGCCCACCAACGTGACTAAATACCTCTGATAAAAATGACTACATGATGATAAATTTGTGACGTTCTCTGGGCCTCACAGTATCTGCTTTTTTGTTTAGACTTTCCCATTCTTAAAATTCCGTTGATGCACAGAATTATGTAATAAATGTAGCTGCTACTTTTAAAAATACCCGAACTTGAAACTGATTCAAACAGTTGCATTCCCGTTGAACTTGCAACACTCTATTGTAATAATCCTTGAGGATTTCAGAAAGAAATGTCTGATTTCAAAAGTTAACCGATCAGGCGATCATGCTGGTATGAGGTGACACTTTTTATGACATTCAACATTACATCTTCGTTGGTGCCGTTATCAATTTTCTCGTGCAATGCCTACTGGGCATTTATTTTTAAAACTGAAACTGAATCTATCCATTGAGATTTTCTTTCATGTGGTTGGATCACACAATCTATCCATTGAGATTTTCTCTCATACGGTTGGACCACAAATTTCAGAATTCCTTTTACAGAATTTGAACACAAGTCAACACACTTGAATTGAACCTGCGAACCTGGAATTTTGATGCGACCTATTCTAAGCTTTCTGTTAATTTTTGGTTGGCGTTATTACTGAAACAGAGGTACTTTAACACGCAGATTGAAGAGCGCTCAGTGTCCGTTGATGAGTTGCAAGCTGCAGATGAAGTATTTTGCACCGGTACTGCAGTAGTAGTTTCCCCTGTCGGGAGCATCACGTACCATGGAAAAAGGTGAACGGTCTTGTGTGAATTGAGGGCACATATTTTTTTGTGTCTGCTGGAATCTTTTCTATTGTTTGCAAGAGCTGAACGAGCTACGTTTTATACTTTCTTTGGTACGTGTGCAGGACAATTTACAAAAATGGGGTTCCCGGGGAAGTTTCCCAACAGTTATATTCAGACCTTACCGGTATACAGATGGGTTTGAAAGACGATACCAAGGACTGGATTTTGGAGGTGTCCACGTGATTCTTTGTAATTCTGAGAACCCGCAAAGCATTGGTTAAAATTAATGCAAAGCTTTGATCTCAGGGAAGGCGCCAGATTCCCCAATTGTTTACTGATAAAATACAGTGAGCAAAATCAAATACGGTAGGTAACATCCGTGAAGAATACGTTACTACCTTTTCTAGATCGTTGGAACCTCGTCAGTTTATGAGGATCTTTGGAACATACTTATAGTACATTTTGAAGTAAATTTTCTGTTAGGTTCACATCAAACTTGGCGAGCAAAATGCTACCGCTGGTACATTAGTATATATATATATATTGGCAGAGTTCTAAAATTCTAATTGCACTATATTTATATAAATCAAAAAAATTTATAAATCTTGTACATATATTTTGACGAAGAGTAACAATTTTGCTCATATGATTGTATAATGAGAAGGATAATCTTGCATTGCAAAATATTTTTGAATTCTCATAGCTTCTTGTTTTCACCTTTTCTAATTTCATACCTTGTGCTACAAAGACAAACATATAAGCCATGGATTTGCATTGAGCAAATATGTTGGTGTTATGGATGAAATATTATTTAGCATTATTGAGAGGTTTTTCTTGGAGAATTATCTACAAAAAAATATTTCGCATGATTGATATATGATTGGTAGTTATATAACTAGTAGTTGGTCTCTTGGTTAAAATAAATAAAAAAATTATAAATAGGTAAAATAAATAAAAACAAATTATAAATTTTATTTGATGATATTTGTAATCATGGGACTTAGGATTTGGTGGTAGTTGCTCTTTTAGTTAAAATAAATAAAAACAAATTATACATCTTGTTTGACAACATTGGTAATCATGGGACATAGGATTTGGTGGTTGTTGGTCTCTTAGTTAAAATAAATAAAAACAAATTATAAATCTTGTTTGACAACATTTGTTATCATGGGACATAGGGTTTGGTGGTAGTTGGGACTAAAATTATGAGTATGTAAGAATGCTTTAATTCAAAATCACAATTTCTTATATACAAAGGAACAATGTCCTTGTGAGTTGAGAGAGGGGACTTGATCATATTTATGTAATTGAGTGTTACTTGAGGTGGAGGTTGAAATACCTTTAGGATAACTCTATAACTTGACATACGTAGGCAATTAATATTGAGTTACATAAAATGTTGATTTTTGATCTAAATCAGGAGGTGTGTTGGAACCTAAAATTGACTATAAGTACATCATAAGACATATAGCCAATGCAAAACTTTAATAGAACTTTATAACATAGCACTAACCATTAGATTGACACTCAACTTGGAGTTTCTAAATCAAGAGTTTTACCACTAGGCTAACAACTCATTATTTATTATTGTTTGTAATCATTAGTTCATGAAAAATTCTTCAATTCTTCAGCTTCATCAAAGATCAAAGATTCGATTTATAACCCCATGTAACATTAGTAATGTTTGCAATGTTACTTGCAACCAGGAAAATCATGCTTTAGGTTGAATGCAAATCTTGCTTTCAAAAAATAAATGTTGGCTATCAATTTCTTTATCCATGGGTCCTAGTGACTTAACATGTTAAATAATACTTTTGTGGCAACTATTCCAAATCAGTGATCTCTTGAAATAGTATGTTGATCTCTAATACTAACTCTAGCTTGGTTGTGGGGTTATGACCTAAAACAATTTGACTATAGCTACACCCAAGCCATATAGCTCTTTTAGCTATCTTATGAAATGAGTTAATGAACATGAAGCATATCTTCTCAACATATTGATTGAGTATGTAACACCTAACCTTAATATTAGCAATTGTAAAATAGCTTAGGAAAATCATAATTCAACCATAGGTCAAGGCATGCAACAATAAAATCCAATACCTGAGGTAAATGTGTACCCTTGTCTCCTAGTCAATGAGGCATTTCTTACTGAGAGTGTCTAGCTTGTGATGTGCAAGTCACAGGTTCAATTCCAAGAGATATGCTAATTTGACATTGTAATATTCTTCTTAAGTCCTAATGTATCATATTGGCTATATGTTTTGAGTGTATTACAATTGATGAGCCGCGATATTGCGTCCGCGTACACGATATCACGGCCCCTCACAATGTTTATAAATAAGAGGTGGCTTTCCCTTGTTCAGTCACTTAGACTTAGACCCTTAGCCAAACTATAGTAGTTTTACCATTCCAGAGTTAGAATAATTTCCATATGCCCACAGTAGGAGTCTTAAAGTGAATGGATCTTTATTCGAGAAAATTGTACCTGAGAACACATTTGTGTATGACAATAAAAACGAAATTTCTAATAAACCTTGTAGCATATGGACTAAGCTAAATAGTAATTAATTACTATTAAATATTTAAATGCTTTCCTAGATAATTAATCTCTCTCAACCCTTGACTCTCCTAGTTAAGTGCACTTAGTATGATTGCTTCGAGCTATGTGTGTAGCACTTGGTAACCTAGTAACGATTAGTATTTGGTAATCCCAGCAGTGTTACACTAGTTCAGGATGTGTGTGACAAGTGGGAATGAATATTGGTGTTATGATCAATTAGAACTTAGTTATTGAATAGTTAATATAAGTTAGTCACTTAGTACTCTTCACCTTTCCCTATTAGCATAAAGACATTAAAAAGATAAAAGATATAAAAATCATATACCTCAAGCTTACTTAACCATACAACTGTGACAATACAAGTAAGTTTGGGAAGACAACAATTGATTAACCTTAAGTGTTCCATTAGGGCACGTAAGCACTTAGTCCTTGGAGTTCGACCGGATCGCGCGTGAAATGCTCATATTCGTATGGTTGAGTGTAGGGATACCTCACCACTCATCAACAATCATATTATTATTTTAGAAGATATGCTTAAGAAAATTATCCCATGATGTCTTCATTTTAATGAAGGCGCTCTTGTAGAAATGTTCTTCTTGCCACTACAGGGAGACCTTAATGAACTAAGTGTTGGTGCACTTAGCACGTGGCCATAAGCTCTTTGCAATTTGTTATAACCTTTACTTGAGCCAATGATAATGGCATGATGAGGCACAAATCTCCAATTGAATGTCGACTTAACCCCATTGAACACAAACTAAGGATGGTAGGGGAATGATAGAAAACATAGGTTTTTGGGGTTAAAAAATAACTATCATTTACTGAGAAAATGACTAAATATAAATTGCTAGAAAATAATCTAAGTATGCAAAAAGATCTATAGTAGATAAATTCTATGTATGGAAAGTGTTAATAAAAGAGCACAAAACAATGAAATACTACGAGATAAAATAACAGGGAAAGGGTCTAGGTTCCTTTCCCAACCACAGAAATGTTTTATTGCCCAAACAATAGAGGGTCAAACTACACGTGTTCATGAGAAAACATAAGTATAATAGAGTTAATAATAGAAGCTCAAATCTTAAGCAAAATATAGGTTTAGATGGTGAATTTAAATCTTTATAAGGTAGGAATGTGGATGAGGAAGCTACAAGAATGATCCAGAATTAGTTTGATGTCAAAATGGGGCTATTTTAACTAAGTGTCCCTATGCTAACACTGAAGCCTAAAAAATTCTATGTTTAGAAGATAACACTAGATCCTAGAAAATTCTATCTTTGTGAACCAATGTTGACATTAGTCAAGTGATGTTGAAGGCATGCCCGTGCTAGTCTTGGAGGTCCAGGCATGGCCATGGAACATGCTAGTGATGTTGGAAGGTTAACTACATGCTCTAAAGATATCTCAAAATCCAAAAAATGAGCTCTTAATCTTAAGAAACCGACCCCCAAATATGGGTTTTGATGCCATATTTATAGGGCTAGAATTGCCAATTTTGGGTCTAGAGCTAAGTGAAGTTTACTAGGAGTTAGCTTGGACTTCATTCTTGGAAATTTTGACCTTTTGAATTGAGTTGTACAAGCTTAATTGAAGGTTACACTAACATCAATGTCAATGTCAATGTCATCAACACTTGTTGAAAGCTTGCTAATTTTTTCCAAGTGTTGGTCTAAGTCTTCTAAGATCCCACTTGACACTTAAACCAATGTTGAATGATGTTGATGAGCCTGTGAGGCTAGAGAATGATGTCAAATGGTAACTTGAAAACTTAAAGTTTGAGGAAAGTCACTTTGCATGTGCTAGAAATGTTAATATTGACGTTGACACTAGCATCAACATTAGCAACACTTGCCAAATTTTCTAGCATTTTCTCCAATTTGTAGTTTTGAGCCCCCACAATCCTATTTGAACTTCAAATTGATATCGAATGTGTCCGAGATGATGTTGAGGACTCGAGAAGGCCTGGGATGAGATTGGAAGTCAATTATACAGGTTAGTGATATCATTTGATAAGGTTAATAAGTGGTGCTTTTGATGCCACTTAGCCAATTTTTTTTATTTTTGGCCAAGTTGGAATTTTAAGCTCTTGAGGCCTCATTTGACCCTTGAACTAATGTTAAACATTGTTGAGATGGAGTCAATGGACTCAAGAGGCTTGTGGATACTATTGAATGTTCTTTGGAAGGTAAAGGATGGCAAAATGTTGCTCCCTCATGTGCTAATGTTGATGTTAAAGCTAGTGTTGGCATCAATGTTAGTGGGAGTTAGAGAAATTATGCATATTTTGTCCATGTTGTAGTTTTTTACTTTTAGGATCCCATTTGGTGCCCAAATCGATGTCGAATGCTATCAAGACAATGCCTAAGAGCCTGAGAAGCCCATGGAAGATGTTAACTGATGAGCCTGATGATCATAGGACATACAATGTAGCTTTTTAGGGTGATGACATTGCTATTAGTGTCAGCATCAATGCCAAAGTTAGAAAAATTTGAGAAATTTTCTAGGATTAACATTCTAACTCATAAGATACCAAAATTAACCTTGGAATGAGCCAAAATAATGTTTTTTAAGCATTAAGAGGTCTATAAACCTATGAAATGCTATTATATGCATGTGTGAAGTACCATGATGCTACTAAAGATGCTCTTAGATAGACAAATACTAACATGGAATTCACATAACCTCTAGAGTTAGAAATATTTTTGTCCTAGGTGTCCTAAGGTCATGTAGCAAAAAAGTTGGGATTTGAATCTTGATGAGTTGTGAGGCCTTAAGGAAGTTGTAGGGGATCTCACAGAGGCAAGATTTAGTCTAAGATATAGTTTTTATGTAGCTAAATTAGGAAAAGTGTTCATTGACTTGAAATTCATGTCACTTCCCATACTTAGCAAAATTTCAACTTCCAAACTTTTTTAATCATCAAGAAAGATGATTATAAGCTATGTTATCATTTAGGATGGTTCTAGAGGTCTTCATGAGTTGCAATAAGGCCTTATGATGTGGCCCCCATTGATGTGGCCTCGTTGACAGGTCCCCATTGATGCAGCCTTGTCAATGGGGCCACGTAGATGTAACATTTGTTGCATTTATGAGGCCCCATTGATGCATCTCCATAATAAAGTCTATAAATATGCATGCTCCCACTATGTATTAGCATTCTTTGGTCAATATAGTAGTCAAACTCTTGTAGTTTTATTTGGTAATCTTAGAGAACAATCAGTGAATGCCTGCAGTGTGGATTTGAGTTAGTTGTATGATGTCTTATTTGAGTGGCAATGTGCCTAGACACATTCCATAAATGGAAATAAGATCAAGATTGATTATCATTCATTGCATCACTTTAACTTAGATTAAATTTAGTTTTCATGCAATTTACGTTTCATGTAATTAGTTAATATTTATGTTTCCATGCATGTTAATGAATTGGCAGAATGAGCATGACCAGTTTCGAGTGTAAACACGTATTCGCTTGGTAATCCCAGTAGCATTATTACTTGGTTTGCCTAGTAGCATAGTGCTTGGTAATCCCAGCAGTGAATACGTGGATTCATGGCATGTACACCAAGCTAGGCACAAACACTCATCACTTGTAGGCTAGTTTAGACTTTACTTTCTATTGCTAATTAGTTAAATAATTATTTTCTTTATTGTCATTAGGAGTAGCCTAAGGCTGAAACAACATTAAGAATCATATGCCTTACTTTGGACTAAATCATACATGACAAAGCTACGACTAGTCCAAGTGGAAAGACAACAAACTGCAATCAAGGCATAACAATCTAGATGCCACAACTAGTCCCATTCATGAAATTCGATCGGATCATGTGTGAATGCTTGTGATTCGTATGGTTGGGTGTAGGGGGTACCTCGCCGCTCATCATTAGCATCGTTGCTAAGGATGGTGCTAGTTATCTAGATTAGTTATATCATACATGATCACTGTAAATGCATTAATGATTTATCTTTTAGAAAATATTAAGTCACACACATCATTAACTAACAAAAATGTCTCTTTCACAAGGAAGCGATAATGCATCATATGGAGAGAACATTCATTGGAGAACTAATGAGATATATACTAAAGAAAATTGGAGTGACCAACCTCATGCATGGATTTCATATGTTCATGATCACCTTGACTACACTCAAGGACTACATTGACCTAAGGAAAACAATCTTAGAGGAGATGAAGTAAGTCCTAAACTAGAGGAGGCCTTAAGGCCTAGGACCTCAAAACCTGGAAAAGATAAATCAAGGAACCATGGGAAATACTATAGAAGCCATGCTGACTCTCCTAGATCCTCATCTTCCTCTTCCTCTTCAATGTCTAGTTTTGAAGAAGATGAACATAGGTGTAGAGATAGAGCTCCACTATGGGGTCGAAATAAAAATAAAAATTAAAACCAAGGCCAAAATCAAAGACATCAAATTGAGCATAGACAAAATTGTCATAATAAGACAAATAGAAATAGAAATAGAAATTTTCACCATGACATGTCTGATGATAGTGAACCCTTGTTGGCCACTAAGAGGATGACACAGATCACAAAGGTAGTTAAAATACCCCATAGGCATTGCAAGGAAAGTCTCATCAAAAGGCTTGATATGAATAACATCCCTAAATTTATGAGAGGCTATGATTTTGATCCACAACATCATTTGCAAGTGTTCCATGATGCCTGCGTCTTACAAAACATTGAAAGTGGGTGGAAAAAGCTTAAGCTCTTTCCTAGGACACTAATAGACAAAGATGAAGTGTGGTATACATCATTGAAACTAAATTCAAGCCATCAGTGGTCCACATTGCTAGAACTTTTTAATGAGAAAGTAAGCCTTCCATGATGCTTGCGTCTTACAAAAAATTGAAAGTGGATGGCAAAAGCTTAAACTCTTTCCTAGAACACTAATAGACAAACCCAAAGTATGGTATACATCATTGAAACCAAATTCAATCCATCAGTGGTCCACAATGCTAGAACTTTTCAACGAGAAATACCAAACCTATGTGAGGGTGTCCAACCTAAGGAAATGAATCTAAGGATGGAAATAAGAACAACATGAACCCTTAGATATGGCCCTAGATAAATACTATTCTCTACTAAATAGATGCCTAGGCCATGGTTTCTCTCAAGAAGAGTAACTTTTTCACATCATAGATGGGCTTTGTAATCAAATGAGAGAGATCCTTGGGATGTATGCTCAAGATTAATTATATGAACTAGGAATCTATCAACTCCAAAAGTTAATCGAGCATGTGGAAAAATAAGAAGGAAAGTTATGTAAATGAGAAAATGTAGAGGAAAATAACTGGGACCCAACTCTTCAAAAGAAAATGGACCATATCTATAATAAGGAAAAAGAGGTAGCTCTCGATGAGGTGATTTTACAATAAACCTTGCTAACACAAAATTCTATTGATGTTGGAATGGATAAATGAGAAGGTTACAACTTGTGTAGAAATTGTAGAAGGGAGAGTAACACAAAACAAATTAAGTGACTGCAACAAAAGGAGGAAAAGGAATCAAAAATAGGTAAGAACATTGATTGGTAGAAAGGGGAAATGGTTGTAGAAGAAGAGGCTATAGACTCAACCATTGAAGAAGATGATGGATGTGACATCTACATAGATGACCATTTGAAGGGTTATTGCCCACTCATGTTACATCTACATGAGTACTGGGCTTTCGCATTGAATCCCAAGTTCATACAAAAGAAAATGCCTAGGAAATTACCTTTCTCACAAAGTAATTATAGATAGTCCTACAACCAACTATACCATACTAGTGGGACTTCTTACTAGCCTCAACACTATCATCCAATGCAGTGGCAAAACCCATAGTCATGGGGGAGGCCATCATCAAACCAATAGTACCTTTACTACTAGCCAAACCCATATGGATATTATGTTCAACAACCTATTTCACCAACTAGTTCCACTTCCTATACCTCAAATCACTACTACTACTCTCTTGAATATCATCAACCTATAACATCTTATATTAGATTACCACCTCACACCTCTCACCCTTTATCATATCCTTAATATTCTTATACTCACCTCCACCATATATCACCTCCAATAACATAGGAAGGTTCAGCACCACAACATCAATGAAAGAATGCCACTTATGCTATCGACATACATAGAAATGATAATGCTAGTAGATCTCCACCACAATCTTGGAAACACCCTTTCTTTAGGATGGTTTCCACGCATAAGCAGAACACTTGTGGACCTCCTAACTCATCCAAAATACCATAATTCCAATCAAGTGCAACACCCTTCCTCTCACAACCAATGTCCTCCAATCCTATGCAAAGGCCAACATCCATCGTTCCTCCAACACCTAACAAAAGCAATGAATCTAGCACTGTGGAGAGACAGAAGAATCCGTGCAAAACTAATCATGATAAAGGGTGCAGTTCTGGGCTGGAAGTTTGAAATATTAACACAACCCCTATAGTGACCCACCATAAAGTTCATGAACAAGTATATGAGCAAGAACCAATCTATGCAGTAGCCACTAAACTAGAAGACACCTAGTGGCTTGAAAATGAGAATATAAAATTATTTCAAAGATGCATGGAAGTAACTGATCCACTTATTAGTTTTAGACTTAAGAAAATGAACCAAATAGAGGACTTAGACATAGATATCTTACACTTTGATTATACACTAGAAGAGAATATTAAACATGGAGACGTAGGAATTAAAATAGAAAATCAAGAAGAAGAAGCAAATACATTTGGATTCCCAAAAATGGAAATACCTTCAAGTCCAAATGAAGATATGTCTTCAAATGATCCAAATGAGACTATCACCAATGTTAGATGTGCTACCACGTAATTAATTAAATCGATAACAGTGATAGATGGAAAACTAGAGGTGTATAATGAGGGGATTGTGCAGTCCATCTTGCGAATGTGTAGCCATAAGATTTGTCATGGGGGAGATGCTCCATCTCGATTCAAGAACTAATAAGTGTTTTTCACCTTTTTGTTTTATAATTTTTTATCATTTTCCTATTTCTTCCAAAATTTTTAATTCTTCATATGTTTTCCATTTCTTTATATTTTTCTCTTTTCTTGAGTCATTTTTTAAATGTTTAATGAATGTATTTCATGTTTTTGTTAATAATATTGCCAAGTCATATGCTATGTGTTGGGGTTTTGTGCTATGCTATCAAGATGATTAGGTGAGTAATTGTGTAAAGCAGTGAGACCACCCCATCCATCCCTCTAGTTCTCTAAATAAAAGGTCTTTTTCATGGAAACAATTTGGTTCTTCTTTCATGAAAGTAAAATTAACCAATGATCATTGTACCTTGAAGAAAGAGGGAATGACCAAGTGGGAATGGTAAGGGTGTGACCTCAAGGGGACTTGTTCGATTTTCTTCTTATCTTCCTTTGTGTGGTTTTTGACTTCTCAAGGAACATATCATCACTTCTTCATTGACCAATAAATAGGAAGCTATGTCTTTGCATGGTGTGGTTTCCATTTCAAAAAATAAAAAATAAAATAAAATAAAATCCAAAGAAAAATAAACAAGAAAAAAATAAAAATAAAAATAAAAATAAGGAAGAAAAAGAAAAAAAATAAGATGGTAATTCAAAGCACACCCCTTAGACACAATAATGGGCTACAAACATTGGTTATGGGGTTGGAAAGACATGTTAACCATGCCTAAAGATGCCCCTCTAACTAAGGCCCTTCCTTCCTTCTTCTCTTTTCTTCTCTTTTTGGAGTGATGATTGTTCTTTGAGGTGGTTGTGGACTCATGGTGGTTGGAAGGAAGGAACACATCAATGCAAGATCACTTTTCATGGTATGGACTTGGTCTGAACTTGGATGGATAGGTATGTAGATCATTTTAATCACATGTTTTATAAGAACCTATTATGGACATGGTCAAGTACCTTACATCTTGATCTCTGCAATTCCTTCTCATCCCATTATTCACCTCAGTGATGCATGCAATTATGAGCCTTTTGGTTTTATGTAGTATAGTGCAACTTCCTAACCATGACAGTTGTATGTTGTTTGGAATAAAGGCATTGTCTACATTTAACTTCTCAGGTGCCCAAAGACATCTATAGAAGTGGTTATGCAAGGGCATTATGGTAAGAGCCTTCTTTGGGGAGGACCCACTTGCATCACTTTTTTTGATCATGTCTTTGAACTAACCTTCACATCTTCGATAACGTCACTGATGGTTTCTCCAAATTTATGCATGATTTTGGGACTACTTCTCATTTGTTTCATTAATTTTTCCTACTTTTTTATTTTCATAGCCATTAATATTTCTTAGCTATCTTTTGAATCAGACCTTTGGTTTCAATTGTTCAAAAACTTGTATGCTTCCAGAGTTATGCTTATTAGTCATGGGGGCTAGGGATGTTTTCTTTGAAATTTTTCTAACATCCTATTTTTGAACATCATGGGAACTAATAGTAATTGATCAAAATAATGTGAACAACTTGATGATTTTCCTTACCTCATAGCCTTGGGCATAGTATGCTAGCATAACCTTGTTCTTAAACACAAACTAAGGGATTCAAAAAAGGTTAATTATTAAAGACAATTTACCAAAACTAATGTTGATCCTTTGGTGACTATAGGTGATGCTAAAAGAAACACCTAAGGAAGAAGGTCTTTTTCTAGGCATGAAAATGAAGCCAAGAGGGGGACAACGAAGGATATGCCCATGGACAAATTGTAGCACATACAAGATAACTACTCAAGCATCACATGTTTGCTAGATCCATGGGACAATGAGAAGAAATTTCAGTACATCCTTCAAGAATGTTCTACATAACCAGAGAAGCATCAACATAATAATCAAGGTTGGATGTTTGCCATCACTAGTGCGAACAAGAAGAATAATCTTCAATAGATTTTTAAATACCTTTGCAAATTTTGTAATCTTCAATGTATGTCCATTCTTTTTGTCACTCTATAATTTTGTATGCATCCACTAGAATAAAATTTTATAATGTGGCACTCAGTTTTGTTATGTCAAGTGTTAGTCAATAATCCCATAGCTTTTCAATTTTGTAAAGGAACTCAAGGATAAGTTTTCATTTAGTCATAGGGGTATGATGAAGCATTAAAGTGTCACATCGATGAGCCCTTGTCAATGTGGCCTTGTTAACGTGGCTTCATTGATGGAGTAGCGTCAACGTAGCATTTGTTGCATTTATGAGGCCCCATCGACATAGCTTCACAATAAAGTCTATAAATACATGTGCTCTTGCGGTGTATTAGCATTCTTGAGTTAGTAGAGTAGCCAAACTCTTGCAGTTTTATTCAATAATCTTAGAGAACAGTTAGTGCATGCCCATAGTGTGGAATTGAGTTAGTTGTATGGTGTCTTATTCGAGTGGCAATGTACCTACACACATTTCAATGAATGACAATAAAATTGAGATTAATTCTTATTCATTGTAGTACTTTGACTTAAATCAAATTTACTTTCTAATGGGATGCGATATCGCATGGGCCGCGAGATCGCGTACGTGATATCGCAGTTCACCGTTAGTTCTATAAATAAGAGGTGGCTATCCCTTGTTTCACATATTAGAGTTAGACAGTAGCAAAACTTTGGCAGTTTGATCCCTCCATGGATAGATTATTTTCCAGTGTATGCCCGCAGTGTGGTGAATGTAATTATACGACATCCTTTATTCAAGTGTGACGTACTTGGACACGCATAGGACCAGAAATAAAGATCGAGATTACTTCATCATTGTAGCATTCATTTTATTTATTTATTTATTTAATTATTATTTACTGCTTTCCTAATTAGTCTCTCTCACCCTTATCT
>MNCI01031339.1:18364-33964 GCA_015680685.1 Gnetum montanum
CTAAATTTTCAGGAGGCTATGACTTAGATCCACATCAACATTTACAAGCCTTCTATGATGCCTGTACATGGAACAACATTGATAATAGGTGGCAAAAACTTAAGCTCTTTCTTATGACACTCTTTGACCAAGCAAAAGTATGGTATATATTGTTAAAATCAAATTCAATACGATGTTGGTCAACAATTGTAGAATTCTTTAACGAAAAAGATCAAACCTATGCAAGAGTGTCTACCTTGAGGAAAAATATCCAATCATGGAAACAAGCACAACATGAACCCTTGGATATGGCCTTAGAAAGATATTACGCATTGTTAAACAACTGTCCAGACCATGGGTTTTCCAAGGAAAGGCTAATGTGCCATATCATTGATGGGATATGTAATGAAAGAAGAGAGACCTTAGGAATGTATGCCCAAGGTCAACTATATGAACTACGAACCCATCAAATCCAAGAGCTCATTAAGCGGGTAGCAAAAGAAGAAGGAGAAATGGCTAGATGGGAGAGTGTTGAAAAACATCAACGGGACCAAAATCTCAACATAACAAAGGTCCATGATCATAAAAAGGAGAAATCAACCAATCTCAAGGTGGAAACATCATCTTTTCCAATACAAAAAACATTAGAAGGAGCTAAGGAAAAGATCAATAAGATGTTGGAATGGATGTATAAAAAATGCAGAGAATATATCGATATCATTGAAGATAGAGTTTTAACAATCCAAGAAGCAAGACAAAACAATAGACAATCGAAACAAAGGGATAAAGAAAATAAGAGCTCAACTACCAATCATACGTATGAATGCAACATATGCCTGTACCATCACCCCAGAGGCCAATGCCCAATCTTGTTACATTTACATGAGCATTGGGGAAACACGTTATACCCAGAGTTCATACAGAGATACTGTGTTCAATCTTAGTGGCAACAATCCCAGTCGTGGGGGAGACCACCACTAGACTGGAGATACCCTTCATATCATCCGGATCCAAATGCTTATCTGGTTCAACATCCTGTTTCTCCAACTAGGCCAACATACTCTATCTCACCACATTACTATTCTCCACAATGCTATCAACCCATGCCTCCAACACAACCAACACCTTGTGCACCTTATACTCCTCCTAACTTTCAACATTCTCATTCTTTCCCTCCTTCTACAACACCACCAACTGTTCCTCAGGTGTTTGCACCATAACAATAGCCCACGAATGCTACTTGTGCTACTACTACTAACAGTAGTGGAAAGCCTCCTCAACATCAAAAGTGTCCTTTCTTTAAACATAGCTGTAAGAAGGGACAACACAATTCTGAGGCCACTGCATCTTCCAACTCAACACAAGTCCCACACTGTGGTGCATCCTCATCTTTGAGTCCAACGCCTCATGTTACTTCATCAGGGCCACCAACTCACACTCCAACAATCATACAGCCCAATGAACACCGAAATGAAGAGAAACAACCCAATCCTTGCATACCATCTAATGTTTCCAATTATCATAGTGGGTCAACTCGTTATCCGAGAACTACATCGTATAAAGTTCCCCACTATGCTTATTATAATCAAGTGTGTGAACCCCGATGGGGTAAATATGACCAAGCTTGAATATTTCCAACATGCAAGATCCTCATCTTCCATTTATTAATCCTTGCCATCCTTAACCTTTTAGTTATGGGGGATATCCCCCATTCTAATAACAAGCAGGATTAATAACCACTTTTTATTTTCTTTAATCTTACAACTTTTTGTTTTCCAGTTTTTCATTTTTCAATTTCTTTTTTTATATTTTTACGTTTTTTTGTTTTTGTCCTTTTATGTTTTTTGTAAGTAATCTCATCTACGAATAAAACACTCATGTGGATTATTGGTTGAGGTGTGTTCTATGTTTTCGTGTCGTGAGTGATCAATTATTTAGAACAGTGAGCCCATTACACCCACTCATCCACTCTACAAATAAGAGGTTCTATTCGAGGGTACGATGATATTCTTGACATTCTTAAAACTTAAAATTAATTTTGTGTTCATTATACCCAGAATGAAGAAGGATGGACCAAGAGGGAATGATTAGGGTGCGACATCAAGGGGACTTGTGGATTCTCTTTAGTGACACTTGTGGGAGTTATCATGCAACATGGTTGTACTAAGATCCTTGTAGATCTAATGGAAAATGGGAGTAAGAGTAATCAAAAGAACACTCAAAAATCCAATGCTGTGCTAGGGGGTCCCACTGGAAAGACATGCACCCATGCCTGAAGGTTGGTGGCTTCTCTGGATTCGGTAAAGTTCAAAAAAAGAGAGGAAAAAAGAATAAGAAGAGAGAAACAAAGTACCATAAAACAAAAGTCGCTCCTCCCTTGAATAAAATGCCAAGTGATCATATGCCTTGTTGTTATAGTACTCTCATAGTTGCTCATCATGGGATGAAATAATGTGATGTCACTGATCAGAGGAATGGACTTGGTCCTAATCTTGGAATGATGGGTTAATGACACATTGATCATGTTTTACACATAGCATTCATTGTGCCCTGGGTCAGTTACCTCATGTCCCAATCTCTACGATCCCTTTCTATAGTTCGTCTCATCTCACTGCTCGTGTAATTATAGCTTGTGTTGTGTGTAGCATAGGCTTTTCATCTCATTTTGATGATATTTACATGTGTGTGTTTTGTGGAGTTAGTGTGGATTACATTTAACCCTTCTAGTGCCCACAGACACTTTAAGTGTGGTTACACAAGGGCATTATAGGTTGGAACCTACTTTGGGGAGGACCCACTTGTGTAATCTTTTGTGATTCTCACTTATGACATTGCTCACACACACCATTTCTTACCCTCAGCATAATTTTTAAATGATTTTCTTTCCCTACTATTATCCCTTTGAATTTTAACGTTCCAATGTACCATTACATACCCTTTTTCTTACCACCCAAGGTTTTATTGGTAAGATCCACACCATCATCATTAATTGTGCCTCTGGACGTAATGCAATTGCCCTAGAACCCTTGCTAATAGCTAATGTTCTCAATTTCCAACGTTAATTTGAAGAAAATCCATTCAAAATTCGATCTTTTGGTTGTGCCTCACATCACTAGGGACGAGATATCGTGTACGCGATGTATTGTATGTGATATCGCATCCTTGCCGCCTATAAATAGGTCACCCCCTGCAACACTTAGCGTCATTTTGTCATTCACATGGGGGGAGTTTTTGAAATTTTTCTCTATGACTTGCGATTAAGTGACCCTTACTTTTCTCACTGTATCTCACTCGCTGGTACTCTGATTTTAATTTCGTTTGAACCTACTTGAACCTGGAGTGTTTAGGTTAGTCGTGGAGAAGGGACACTTGTCGAAAAGTGCCTAAACTTTTTGGAATTTATCATTTCCCAAAGGACATCATCTAGGGTAATTAGTTATGACACTTGTCGAAAAGTGTGTAACTTTTTTGGAATTTATCATTTCCCAAAGGACATCATCTAGGGTAATTAGTTATAACACTTAGGATAATTGTGCCTAAAAATCATTTAATTCCTAGGTATACAAGGAAACTAAAATGGAAACCGCCTAAGTCACAAGACTCATTATTATAAACGTTTGGGCACTATCACACGTGATAACATAAGATCATTAATTAAGGCAAGTAGTAAGGTATAACTTAACTTCAAAAACAACCTTACTAACGCTTGGCCCGTGTGTTTGTAGATGGCCCTGAAATGTGGAAAATAGGAGGGTCCTACCTAAGGTGGAAACAAATGAGCTTGGAGAGGTGAAAGACAAAGACCTACCAAACAACATGCAGAATAGAAGGAGAAATCATTCATCATTCATCAAGATGAACCTCCTATCGAATGGTCTAGGCAGGTAGAAGGAGGAGCTGCTACAGCGCCTGAACCAGGACAACAACTTACGTTGCCCCAAGATTGTGTTCAGGCTATCCATGAGAAGTCCACATTCACTATGGTGATTGTGGAATTGAACTTTGAATCATTCGTAGAGTTCGCTCTTGAGGCTGTTAGGGATCACCTTAAAGGGTCTCCCTTATGGCCTATCCTCTCTGAAAGCGGTGCCTAGTACCTAGGAGAGACGTACCAATTTTGGCATAATAGGGAGCAAGGCACCACTGTGAATATTTGTGGTGTGATAGTTGACTTCTCTATGCAGGCCATTTCGAAAGTGTTAAACCTTTCGAATATAGGGCCCCAGGTTGCTCGGTTATCCACCTGTTCAGACCACGATGTGTGAAAGGAGTGGTTAGAGAAGGCTTATGGTAGGGATAAAGCATTTAGTGAATTGACATCCGAAGAGAGGGTTTACTTCAAAATTGGAACATATCACCTCTTCCCCACAGAGGGCCTAAAAAGAATATCGACGTATGCGGCTAGAGGATGTGCAGTGTTGATGGGAAAGGTTAACGCTAACTTACCCCATCTATATTTGACGGAGATCCTGAGGTAGTTTGAAGAACGAAAGACAGGGAAGATGACACTACCTTTCCCTTATCTTATCAGAAAGCTTTGCCGACGTGCTGGTATTTGGGGATACACCAATGACGTCCTCTAAAAAGCTCAAACTACTTTATATGATAAATTGCTAAAGGCGTCAGCTCCACGAAAAAGCACTGGTGAGGAGCTGGGACTAGAACAAGAAGAAGAACATATGGCTAGACCCAGTCAACCTCCAGCCATGGGTCCTAACCAACAATAGGAAGAAGGGCCTAGCATAGGCCAGGATTAGCCACCACCGCCGCAAGACTATAGACCATCGATGAGTCATTTGAGGGCCATCGCTAAGATGGTCAGTTGGGGAAGTCATGATGATGCAAACCTCTTCCACGTCATTGATGATGCCAAGCAGCCTACTGTTTCATTAGATCGCACAAGGGGTGAAGTCTCCATTCACACAGGAGGAGGGTAAAGTAGATGGTCACAATAGATCTCAGGAAACACGACATCTTTTCAAGTGCAGTTAGAGACTGGTGAAGGGGTCACCGTGGTGGTCATGCAACACCAGAATTCCATGAGAGCTACAGAAGTGGTCACATACCACATCAAAGAATCCTTCAATGTATTTGTTGTGCCATTAGTAGATCTCTCAGGAGCACAAGATGCTCAAACTTTGACCAGAACCTCAATGACTTTTGCGGAACATGAGGATGTGCTTGATCGATTGCTTCAAATAGGACAATTAATGACGTCTCTATTTGACATCCCTTAGGATGTTATAAAAATTTAGTTAGACCTCATTTCCACAAAGGGGAAGCTGGTCTTAATAGAGGTAAGGGTCGAGCATGCTGAAGCTGAAGTGCAGAAATTACAAGAGCAACTCGTGGCCTTACAAGCAGCACAATGAGACCCTCTGCAATTTGTTCCTGTAGACCAGCTAGAAATATTTAGAACCGAGCAGCTAACCAAATTAATAGAGGAGAATAAAAGGGTGGTGGATGAAAAGAAGAAGGTTGGTTGGGATGCCTCCGTAGCACAAGCGCAAACTCATCCACATCTGAAGGCACTCAAAGCCTTGCAAGAAGAAAATAAATAGCTTGCAACTGACAACCTTCGATTGACCACTATACAAAAGAAAAAGAATGTTCTTGATGAACACTTTCATCAATTGTGAGAACAATTCATTTGGGTCAACCAAGATGTAAGCCGTTTAGCTAGAGAAAATCAAACCCTCTCGATGGAGGAGGTACACGCCATTCATCAAAAGTCGGTGATTGAGATAAGTGCGTGGCAGAATGAGGCTAAACGACATGAAAAGCTAAAGGATCACTTTCGTGATCAGGTGGGGATGTATAAATAGATCCTTGAAAAGGAGATCCATATGGCCAAGGCCCAAATCAACACTGTCAGTGCTCAACACACTGATTGGCAGGCCATATTGGACACATATGCCTTTGCCCACCAAGCGGAAGTTAAGAACTGAGACCTGCAGATTCAGGACTTGACAAAGTACATGGAGTTGGCAAACCTAAGATATGCCAACTTTGCCATGTTAACAGTAGGGCGCCTAAGGTCAGAGCTCAAGCAGCAGGTAGTAACCACCCACATCAAATACGAAGCGGAATTTACAGAATGTAAGAAGCTGTTAGAAAAAAATGGATGTTGCAAATTCTGAACTTGAGGTGGTAAAAGCCAGCTACCAGGGATAGAAAGATGTTGCAACTGACTTAGCCCGATGGCTAATGGACCTTCATGAGTACAAGAGCAAAGCTAGAGCCTATGAGGAGGAACGACGGGTGTTCGTGGCTTGGTATGTCAAGGCCAACCAAATGTTCCCGCAACTACCTTGTCTGTGGGAGGTGCCGACTCCGTCAAACATTGGAACATTAGCATGGATGGCACAAGACCCTCGGATTGAAGAGGAGAATCTCTAGGCCATACTTCAATGCCATCAAGCCTCAAAACCTGAAGCACAATACAAAGGGAAGGCACCAATGGAGGAGCCATTGCCTCTAGGAACTAAATGAGTTCCAAATTTTTGTAGTTGTAGCATATTCTGTGTGTTGTGTCTTTATTTTTTTTTCTTCCCACACTGCAGCATCATCCCCTGTTTCCATCTAATAATCCCATACCCCTCCAGTGTGTAATCACTGTAACTCGAGGATGAGTTTTTATTTAGTCATGGGGGTATGATGGGATGCGATATAGTGTACGCGATATCGCGTTCGACGTGATATCGCATCCCCTGCAATATCACGTACATGATATTGCATCTTCCCTTGCGATATTGCAGTCTTCTACCAGTTCTATAAATAAGAGGTGGCTCTCCCTTGTTTCACATATTAGAGTTAGACAGTAGCAAAACTTTGGCAGTTTGATCCCTCCAAAGATAGATTATTTTCCAGTGTATGCCCACAGTGCGGTGAATGTAATTGTATGGCATCCTTTATTCAAGTGTGACGTACTTGGACACACACATGACCGAAAATAAAGATTGAGATTACTTCATCATTGTAGCATTTAATTTATTTATTTAATTATTATTTACTACTTTCCTAATTAGTCTCTCTCACCCTTATCTTCTAGCAACACGGAATGAGTCCGACTTGATTACGAGTATTTAAGTGTGACTACTTGGTAACCCAGTAGCGTACCTAGGATCTGTGCTTGGTAATCCCAGTGGTAGTCATGCATGAAGTCCAAGATGTGTACGGATAATCAAGGAACGGATGCTCATCGCACTTAGGCTAGATTAGATTCTCTTACCCTTTCCTCCTAGCTTAGTTAATATTATTTTCCATTGCCTTCAGGAGTAGCATTAGATTAGGAACACATAATACACCTCACTCTAGACTAAACCATATGTGAAAAATATAATACTAGTCCAGGTGGGAAGACAGTGAACTGCGACCTAAGGATAACTATCTAGGTGCCAGAACTAGTTCGTCTGCAGAGTTTGACTGGATCGCGCGTGAAAACGCTCGTATTCGTATGGTTGAGTGTAGGGGTACCTCGCCACTCATCACTTTCCATGCAATTTATGTTTCATGTACTTAGTTAATATTTATGTTTCCATGCATGTTAATGAATTGGTGGAATGAACACAACTAGTTTTGAGTGTAAACACATATTCACTTGGTAATCCCAGTAGCATTACTGCTTGGTTTGCCCAATAACATAGCATTTGGTAATCCCAGTAGTGGATATGTGGGTTCATGACGTGTACAGAAAGCTAGGCATGGACACTCATCACCTATAGGCTAGTTTAGACTTTACTTTCTATTACTAATTAGTTAAATAATTAATTTCTTTATTGTCATTAGGAGTAGCCTAAGGCCAAAACAACATCAAGAATCATATGCCTCACTTTGGACTAAACCATATGTGACAAAGCTACCACTAGTCCAAGTGGGAAGATAGTGAATTACAATCAAGGCATAACGATCTAGATGCCACAACTAGTCCCATCCATAGAATTCAATCGAATCATGCATGAACACTTGTGAGTCATATGGTTGGGCGTAGGGGGTACCTCACCGCTCATCAATGTTGTTTTAACATCTTTTTAGTGCTTGTGCCTTAGTGGAAAAATTTCAAAATCACACTTGTTTTGATCATTGTGGAACCAAAAAAGTGAATGGAATAAAAGAAACTTGGATTGCTAACTCATCTAGATTATGTACCACTTAGAGCAAGGTTGTTATCGCTACAGTTTATATCTACATAGGCATGATAGATTGATTACACAGAAGGAGGCTTCTATCCTCTATAGTTTGAATAGAAAGAGAAAAAATAATTTTTAAACATTAAAATGTCATTTTGAATTTATTTAAAGTTGACAATAGTTTGCATTAGGCCTTTCCAAATATTTTTGGAAGGATGACAAATTTGTTTTTCCTTTTAACTCCAATGTTTCCTATGAGATTATTACAAAGCATGATTTTATTCATAACAATTTCACTAAGGCTTGGAATATGCAATTATCATCACGCTTTTGGATGAGAAAAATGAAAGACATTTAGAGATCCCTTATCTTTTCAAAAATTCATATTTTTTAAGATATCTAATTCATCAAAATATTTTTATTGATACTTTTTGTACATATATGAGAATGTTTTCTACTCAACGTCCTCTTTGTAAAAGTGAATATTTTTTTTGTGTTTTTTTGAGTATCTTGTTGCACAACATGCTTGGAAATGGACATCCAGAATTTATAACAACTTTTAACTAAGCATTAATGAAATCATTCTTGGTGATAAACCTACTTTATGTACTTTATTTCTGTGTATTTGAAAGTATCTTTCATCACTTGTTTTTTACTCTCTTTAAAAGCTTTGGTGTACAATTATTCTCCAACAATAACAACATAACTATGAACTTTCTTCAAAATTTAAATATTAGATTCTCAAAGATGTTACTTTTTAACTACAATATTGAGTAAAAAAGCTTCCTATGAAAGCCGAACAATCAATTTATTTTCTGTAGTATTAATTTATTTTTATTTTAGAGGCTTAAGAATAAGAAGCTTTCAACTTCTATTACTTTTTTTTCATTATTTCTAGTTGACATGTTCTTTTGTTTTTAGAAAGAGTTTTCTCCTTTATAAGAAACCCTTTAGTAAGAAGTGAAAACTTGTGATGGTGTTTTTGAATAAGGATAAGTCTTGCTACTTTTCCATATTAGAGAGGAGGTTTTTTTAGGATTGGTTGTATAGATGGAAACTTAAAAAGGCATCTCTAAAAGTATTAGAATTTTTCTTTAGACTCTCTCTTCATTGATTTGATGTACTCATAACTTTTTAAATATTATTATCCATTTTTTATGGTTTGACTCCCCCCTCAAAAAATTTTATTGGCCTTAAATGTTTCTTTAGTGGATCTAATTTTTCTCTCTTTGATCTAGAATTTTCTTATAAGGGATTTTAAATTACTTCCAACTTATTCAATTGATGTTCAAAGTTTTGTTTCATTTATCAATACAAAAATTTCTATTGATTTTCAAAATATAGATTTATAAGTTAGTGAGTAAAGATTTGTAATGAATTCTTCTAGTGATGTTGATACAACTAAGACACCTAATTTTATTTTTCTTGATGATATATGAGTCATTGGTTGTTGATCTTACATTACAATATGTGTTCATTCAAATCTTGGGTTACCTACCTCATGATTGAAGTTCTACTTTAGAGTTAAATGATGTGATGCAAAAGCATGGCATTCAAATCCTTCATGTCAAACATTATATTCATTTTTCTTTGCTTATTGAGTTAGGCAATGCTTCTATGATGCAATGTACCATAGATATAGGGTCATTTATACATAAACATGCAATGTTGATTATTCATAACTAGACTCTAGATTTTGATATTCAATCTAAAGAATATTCTAAAGTTTCATGTTTTTTCAAGCTATTTAATTTTCCATAAATTTTTTAGAAAGTTAAGCAAGAAATTGTTATGATTATTGTTCCTACTAAGCATATAGAATCTATTTCTACAACATTTGGTTTTTATAGATATTTTGCATTGAAATTAATCTTCTTAACTGTAAAAGAAATTAATATTATAAGTTGGTGAGAAGACTTATATTTAACAAAATATATATTCTAATCTTTCTAATTCTTGCAACTTTTGTCATCATGAAGGACATTCATTTAATGCTTATCATTTTCTACTCAAGGAAAAAGATATTAAGGGAAAACATATCTTAAATTTGAGTTTAGAAAAAGATAATCTAAACTTAAAGATATGAAAAATTAATTTAATGTTAATGAAAATAATTTTTAAATAGTAACAAAAAAAAATCAAAAAAGACAAAAGCTTCTATGAATATTTTTATTTATACCATAGGAAGTATTGATTAGTCTAGAAAAGTAGCTCACAAGGCACATCTATCCTTATCTGACAAAATAAATATTAACTTAAAGATTCAAACTAATGTTAAGAAGTAGGCTATAGTTGATGGTTATTGATGCAAGGTTAATATTGAACAATGAAGTAATGATAATGCAGATTATGTACCACCAATTTCTCATATTCTTTTAGATGCTATTATGATGTCCCAACTTTTGGGGGGGTGGGGGGGAGGTGGTGGGTGGGGAGTGTGTGGGGGGGACAAGGGTGATATCCTTTCAACTAACAATTAATTTTTATTTCTTTGATTTTTTAAAATATCATTTATAAATTGTACACTTGAAAAGATATTTCTATATTGGAAAGATTTTCCTTGTTGTTTTTGGTGTTTTCTGCTTAGTATGAGCCTATGATGTATTCTGAATGTTTTTTTTTGCTACTTATTATCAATATTATTTTTGGGTCCAACACCTACCTACCTAATTATTTTGGTTTTAACATCCTTCCAAACATGTACCTTTATTCTAAGGGAAGCCAAGGATTCATGGATATATGCATGTAACAATATAGTCTAATACTCTAGGAAATCTTGTATCCTAAAGAGTTAATGTAAAGATCTTTCGCTAAGTCAATTAGTAGTCTAATGAGTATGTCTCCTTGATTTAATAACTAATGTGTAGCACCTCATGTTTAAAGCATTTAGTTGATGAAGGAATTTTGGAATTTGTTGATAGGGAAGTGCAACATTATGTTTATTACACTAGGATTTATATGAATACGAGGCTCAAGTTGCAAGACTTATGTCTGCCATGAAATGCAATGGCAAGTAAACTATGTCTTACTAACATTTTTGATGAATCGTGATTCATTAGACCGCGATATTGGGTACGCGATATCACGGCCTAGCTAGCAATATTGTATACATGATATCACAGTTCCTGTGTGAGCCTATAAATACACAATGGGGCGCACATGAAAGGGAGTCAGTTTTTCAGTAAGTTAGTTTTCAATCAGTAGATAGAAATTAGTTCATTTCTAGTTCTTCTTAACCCTTTCTCCCAGTGCATGCCCACAGTGTGATGATTGTAATTGTACAACACCTTTATTCGAGTGTGACATACTTGGACACGCACATGATCAAAAATAAAGATCGAGATTACTTCATCATTGTAGCATTCACTTAGTTTAATTATTTAATTGTTATTGTTATTTATTGCTTTCGTAGTTAACATCTCTTCACCCTAAACTCCTTAAATGCATAATGAGTACAACTCAATCACAAGCATTTAAGTGTGACTACTTGGTAACCCAGTAGCATACTTAGGATTTGTTCTTGGTAATCCTAGTAGTAGTTGTGCACGAGGTCCAAGATGTGTACAGATGATTAAGGGATGGATGCTCATCACACTTAGGCTAGCTTAGACTCTCTTCACCCCTCCTAGCTTAATTAAAGTTATTTTCCATTGCCTCTAGGTGTAGCACTAGGTTAGAAACCACATCATACACCTCATTCTGGACTAAACCATACGTGACAAAGAAAATACTAGTCCAGGTGGGAAGATAGTGAATTGCAATCAATGAGTAACTATCTAGATACCATAACTAGCCCATCTGCAGAGTTCAACCAGCTTGTGAGTGAAACGATCGTATTCGTATGGTTGAGTGTAGGGGTACCTCGCCACTCATCATTGGCATCGTTGCTGGGGATGGTGCTAGTTATCTAGATTAGTTACATCATACAAGATCATTCTACCAAAGTATTAATGATATATCTTTTAGAAAATAATAATAATAATAATAATTGTAATTAAATCACACATAAATTTATGACCATGTCTCTCTCACAAGACTATGATAATGTAACAACCAGTAAGGCAATTCATTGGAGAACCAATGAATTATACAATGATGAAGATGAAGTTTGAAGTACCCAATCTAATGTAGGGGTCTCCTATGAGCATAAATGCAAACAACATCATCCCAAATCACAACTGCATAACATACGTAGTGACGATGAACCCCTACTAGTCACTACAAGCCTAACGAAAATACAAGAGGTTGTTCGAATATCCCATAGGAATCGTAAGGAAAGCCGTCTACCTAGGCTTGACTTAAACAACTTTCCTAAGTTTTCAGGAGGCTATGATTTAGATCCTCAAAATCATCTACAAGCCTTCCATGATGCATGTGTATGGAATAACATTGATAATGGATGGCAAAAAATTAATCTCTTTCCTATGACACTTGTTGACGAAGCAGAAATATGGTATAGGTCGTTAAAACCAAAATCAATCTGACGTTGGTCGACAATGGTAGAACTATTTAATGAAAGATATCAAACCTATGCGAGAGTGTCAGCCTTGAGGAGAAAAATCCAAGAGTTGAAACAAGCATAACATGAACTCTTGGACATGGCCTTAGAAAGATATTATGCACTGTTAAACAATTTCCTAAGCCATGGGTTCTCTGAGGAAAGGCTAATGTACCATATCATAGATGGGCTCCGTAATGAAACAAGGGAGACCCTAAGGATGTACGCCCAAGGTCAACTATATGAGCTATGAATCCATCAATTCTAAGAGCTTATCAAGTGGGTAGCAAAAGAAGAAGGAGAAATGGCTAAATGGGAGAATGCTAAAAAATCTCAACAGGCCCAAAAATCAACAAGGGCCCAGGATTATGAAGAGGAGAAATCAACTCACTGCAAGGAGGTGGAACCATCTTTGCCAATACTACAATCATTGGATGAAGTTGAGGCAAAGATCAATAGGATGGAATGGATACATGAAAAATTTGGAGAATATGCCAACATTATTGGAGATAGAGTTATGAAGAACCAAGAAATAGGACGAAATACCACTAGACAATTGGAGAGAAGGGTTGAAGAGAATAAGAACTGAACTACCAATCATACATATCAATGTAACATTTTCTTGTATGATCATCCCAAAGGTCAATGCCCAATCTTGTCACATTTACATGAGCATTGGGGAAGATTGTTACATCTAGAGTTTGTACAAAAATACTGTGTTCGATCACAGTGGCAAAAATCCCAATCATGGGGGAAGCCACCCCAAAACTGGTTACACCCTTCCTATCATCCGGACCTAAGTGCTTATCAAGTCCAACATCCTATTTCCCCAACTGGGTCAACATCCTCTATCTCACCACATTATTACTATTCTCCTCAATACTATCAACCCATATCCTCTTCGACAAGGTCGCCACCTCATGTACCTTACACTTTTCCTCAACAACAAAATTCTCATCCTTCACCTCCTTCTACATTGCCATAAATTGTACTTGAATGGTTTGCACCGCAGCATCAACCCACGAACATTACTTGTGCTATTATTAATAACAACAGTGGAAACCCACCACACTAAAGGCATCCCTTCTTTAGACGTGATCGTCGAAGGGGACACCTCAGTTTCAAAACCACTACATCCTCCAACTTAGCACAAGTTCAACACTGTGGTGCATCTTCCTCTTCGAACCCAATGCCTCATGCTACCTTATCAAGGCCACCACTCAATACTCCAACAACCATGGGCCCAATGAATATACCCACATAAGGAGACATGTTGATCTTTGTATACCATCTTACGATCACAAGTACCATAGTGGGTCAACCCCTTATAAATTAACCACATCTTATAACTTGCCCTACTATGTCAACTCTAATCAAGTTTGTGAATCCCAATGGGGTAAGTATGACCAGGTTCCAATATTTCCAACATGCAAGGACCCCAAGCTTCCATTTATTAATTCTAGCCATGCTTAATTGTTTAGCTATGGGGGGTATCCCCATTCCAGCAACAATAGAATTAATAAATGTTTTTCCTTTTCTTTAATTTTACAATTTTTGTTTTTCAATTTTTCATCTTTCAATTTGTTGTTTTATTTTTTATTTATTATTTTATCTTTTTATTTTTTTATGAGTAATCTCATTTACGAATAAAAAATTCATGTGACTCATTGATTGAGGTGTTGTTCTATGCTATCAAGTCTCAGGTGACTAATTACTTGGACGGTGAGCCATAGCATCCACTTATCCATGCTATTAATAAGAGGTTCTACCATAGGTACAATGATATTCCTAATCATTAAAACTTAAAGTAACCTTGTGTTTATTATAACCAAAGCCAAGAAGGATGGACTAAGCGGGAATGGCCAGGGTGTGACATTAACGGGACTTGTGGATTCTCTTTGGTGACATCCGTAGGAGTTATCATGTAGCTTGGTTATACTAAGATCCTTGTAGATCTAATGAAAAATGGGAGTAAGAGTAATCAAAAGGCACTCAATCAAAGAAACCCAATGCTAATCCAGAGGGTCCCACTAGAAAGACATGCACCCATGCCTGAAGGTAGGTAGCTTCTCTGGATTAAGCATTCAAAAAAAAATAAAAAAAAAAAGAGAAAAAAGAAGAAGAGTGCCACAAAGAAAAATCACTCCTCCCTTGTACAAAATGCCAAGTGATTGTATGCCTTGCCATCATGATGCTCTTATTATTGTCTATCATTAGGATGAAACAATGTGATGTCACTAATTAGAGGAATAGACTTGGTCCTAATTTTTGAGCGACAAGTTAATGACACATTAATCATGCCTTGCACTGAGGATTCATTGTGCCCTAGGCTAGTTACCTCATGTTCCAATCTCTACAATCCCTTCTACAATTCACCTCACCTCGCTGTTCATGAATTTGTGACTCATGTCTTGTGTAGCATTGAATTTATACCTCATCATAGTGATATCTACATGTATGTGTTTTGTGAAAATGGTGTGGATTACATTTAACCCTTCTAGTGCCTACAAACATTTTAAGGTGTGGTTACGCAAAGGCATTATAGGTAGGAACTTTCTTTGGGGAGGACCCACTTGCGTAACCCTTGTAACCTATACTCACAACACATCACCATCACATCATTCCATACCCTCCAAGAATTACAATATTCTTTCCCTCATTATCCTTCTGGTTCAAACATTCCTATGAACTGGCACATGTCCTTTCTCCTCATTTGATTCATGCATTCCATTGCCAGATTCTATATCATTATATTTTTTAGTACCTTCAAGAATATTTAATATTACCTTGGACCTTTTACACCAACTTCAAGTCCTTCATTTTTGAGTTTAGAATTTTAGAAATTTATTAATTTTTCTAGGTACCCTACTTTAGACAGGCCGCAATATCGCGTATGTGATATCACGTTTGATGCAATATCGCATCATGCAAAACTATATATATGGACCCCCACCTATGCACATCAACATCATTTTCAACTATTCATGGTGGGGG
>MNCI01031339.1:34087-44645 GCA_015680685.1 Gnetum montanum
TACAAAAAATGATGATAAACATGTGCCAAAAACAATCTTATCTCCTCACCTACATTAGGAAATTAAATTTTAAAGCCACCTAATCAAATTAAGGGGTCCAATATTAAAAGTTTTAGGGGAAATTTTCACAAGATTCTCTAACTTTGGATCACATGAAATAAGAAATGAATTCATTAAGGTAGAAGTAAGGTATAACTTAAATTTTGTAAACAACCTTACTAATGGTCAACCTCGTGTGATTGCAGATGGCCCCTAAACATGGACAATAAGAAGGACCCTCTCAAGGTGTGTCCAAGTAACCTAGGAGAGGTAGAGGATAAGCGTCTCCCAAACAATGTGCAGAGCAGGAGGCACAATCATTTAGCATCCATTAAGAGATTCCTACTAGTACACAGTCAGGATAGGCGGATGGAGGAGTTGCTAAAGTGGTTGAACAGGGACAACACCTTATGTTGTCCCCGGCGTGTGTCTAGGCTATCCAAGAAATGTCCATGTCGGTAGCTATGACCGTGGAATTAAACTGTGGATCTTTCAAGGAATTCACTCCTGAGGCTGTTAGGGACCAACTCAAAGGGTCTCCATTATGGCCTATCCTCTCTAAAAGTGGTGCTTGGTACTTAGAAGAAATGTACCAATTTTGTCATAATAAGGAAGAACGCACCATAGTTAACATTTGTGGTGTGTCTAAAGATTTTTTTGCCAAGGCCACTGCAAAAGTGTTGAACCTTCCGAATATAGGACCAAAAGTTACTATCTTGTCCACTTGATCCGATGCTGATGCATGAAGAGTTTGGTTGGATAGGGTGTATGGCAAAGAGGACAAGAAATATGGAGAGTTGAAGCTAGAAGAAAAGATATACTTCAAGATTGGCACTTATCACATCTTCCCCATGAGAGGATTAAAAAGAATCTCAACATATGCAGCAAGAGGATGTGCGGTATTGATGGGAAAGGCTAATGCTAACCTTCCTTATCTATATCTCATGGAAATATTGAGATGGTTTGAGGAATGCAAGATAGGAAATTTTGCGTTGCCCTTCCCTTATCTCATCAGGAAGCTATGTAAACGTGTTGGTATTTTGGGGTACACTAATGACGTTCCTAGAAGAGCCCAAAATTCTTTGTTTGCTAAACTATTAAAGCCACCAGCCCTAAGGAAAAGTGCTAGTGAGACACTGGAGATAGAGCAAGAAAAGATGGTGGGACCCACTACAACTCAAATTGCAGGGCCTAGCCAACTCCCAAACACAAGGCCCAATCAACAACAAGTAGGGCCCAACATGAGCCAGTGAGACCAACCATCACCACCGCCGTAGGATTATCGACTGTCGATGAGCCATCTCAAGGCCATCACTGAGATGATCAGTTGGGGAAGTCATGATGATGCTAATCTCTTCTGTATCATCAATGACACCATACAGTCCATAATTTCTATTGATTATGCACGGGGCGAGGTGTCCATTCAAATAGGAGGAGGGAAGACTCATTGGTCACAACAAATTTTAGGAAACACTGTGTCTTTCCAGGTGAAATTGGAAATGGGTGAAGAGGCCATAATGGTGGTCATGCAACATGAAGATGTAGTAGGAGCCACAAAAGTGGTCACAGATCACATCAAAGGATCTTTCAATGTCCCTATTGTGCCACCGAATGATTTCACAGGAGCACAAGATGCTCAAACTCTAGCTGTTCTTTCAATGACTCCTGTGGAGCATGAGGATGTCCTTGATCAATTACTGTAGATAGGACAAGTAATGAAATCTTGTTTGACATCTCTCAAGATGTCACGGTAGTGAAATCAAACCTCATCTCCACCAAAGGAAAGCTAGTCATGGCAGAGACTAGGGCCAAGCATGTAGAAGAAGAGTTGGCAAGACTCTAGGAAAGGCTCATTGCCCTGCAAGCTGCACAATGGGACCCATCTCAGTTTATTCCCATAGACCAGCTGGACACTTTCAGGATGGAGAAACTTGATAAACTATTGGTGGAAAATAAAAGAGTAGCGAAGGAGAAGGAGAAGGCCAACTGGGATGCCTCCAAGGCACAAGCGTAAACTTACATGCATGCCAAGGTACTTAGAGCCTTACAGGAAGAGAATAAATAGCTCACTGCTGACAATCTTCGATTGACCACTGTGGAGAAATAGAAGAATGTTCTCAAAGAAAACTTTCTACAATTATGAGAACAGTTGGTCAAGGTCAACCAAGACATAAACTATTTAGCCAGAGAGAATCGAACCCTCTCAATGGAGGAGGTACATGCAATCCATCAAAAGATGGCCATCGAAATAAGCACGTGGAAAAATGAGGCCAAGCAACATGAAAAGTTAAAGGAGCAATTTAGAGACCATGTGAGGCTATATAAACAAGTCATAGAAAAGGAGATCCATATGGCCAAGGCCCACATCAACACTTTCAATGCTCAACACACTAGTTGACGGGCCATACTGGACACATATGCATTTGCCCACCAAGTAGAGTTTAAAAGTTGGGACCTAGAGATTCAAGATCTCACATAGTACATGGAATTGGCAAGCCTGTGGTATGCCAATCTAGTCATGTTGACAACAAGACGTTTGAGAACAGAGCTCGAGATGTAGGTAGCTACCACTTACACTAAATATGAAGCAGAATTTGCAAAGCACAAGAAAACGTTGTAGAAGCTAGAAATCACAAATTCTGAACTAGAGGTGGTTAAGACCAGCTACTAAGGCTAAAAAGATGTCATAGTAGAGTTGGCTCAATGGCTTACAGATTTCCAGGAGTACAGGGACAAAGCCAGATCTTATGAGGAGGAATTACAGTTGTTTACAGCCTGGTCTATTAAAGCAAATCAAATTTTTCCACAACTACCATGTCCATGGGAGGTGCCGACTCTGTGAAACATTGGAGCATTAGCATGGATGGCACAAGACCCCCAAACTGAAGAGGAAAAGCTCTAGGTATTATTGTAGAGCCATCAAATTCCAAAATCTAGAGCACAAGACAAGGGGAATTGACCCATGGAGGAGCCATTTTCACTTGGAACCACATGAGTTCCACAAAATTTTGTAATTTTGTAATTTTTATATTTGTATCCCAATTTTGTTGTATTCAATTCTCCACTACGGCATGAATGAATTCCTAGTCAGTCAATAATCCCATAACTATTCACTATGTAATCAATGGAACTTGTTCTCATTTTGTTTGACTCAAGGATGAGTTTTCATTTAGTCATGGGGGTATGATGAATTGTGATTCATTAGACTGTGATATCATGTACGTGATATCCGGTACGTGATATTGTGACCTAGCTAGCGATATCGTATACGTGATATTACGGTTCCCGTGTGAGCCTATAAATACACAATGGGACACACGGGAAAGGGAGTTAGTTTTTCAATAAGTTAGTTTTCAGTCAATAGATAGAAATTAGTTCATTTCTAGTTCTAGTCAAACCTTTCTCCTAGTGCATGCTTGTAGTGTGATGATTGTAATTGTACGACACCTTTATTTCGAGTGTGACATACTTGGACATGCACATGACCAGAAATAAAGATCGAGATTACTTCATCATTGCAACATTCACTTGGTTTAATTATTTAATTTTTATTGTTATTTATTACTTTCGTAGTTAACATCTCTTCACATTAAACTCCTTAAACATGGAATGAGTACGACTTAATCACGAGCATTTAAGTGTGACTACTTGGTAACCCAGTAGCGTACCTAGGATTTGTGCTTGGTAATCCTAGTAGTAGTCATGCACGAGGTCCAAGATGTGTTTAGATGATTAAGGGACAGATGCTCATTGCACTTAGGCTAGCTTAGATTCTCTTCACCCTTTTCCTCCTAGCTTAATTAAAGTTATTTTCCATTGCCTTCAGGAGTAGCGCTAGGTTAGAAACCACATCATACACGTCACTCTGGACTAAACCATACATGACAAAGCAAATACTAGTTCAAGTGGAAAGACAGCGAATTGCGATCAACGAGTAACTATCTAGATACCACAACTAGCCCGTCTGTGAAGTTTGACTGGATTGTGTGTGAAACGCTTGTATTCGTATGGTTGAGTGTAGGGGTACCTTGCCACTCATCAATTTCTCAATAATGATAATGATTGTGATGAGTGGTGAAGTAATTTCATCAATATCAATTTCATCAATTTGAGATAAGGCTAGAATGATAATGATTGTGATGAGTGGTGAAGTAATTCTTATCACTCAATAATATTAATCTATGAAAGCATGTTGTAGACTTGGTTAAATTCTATAGAAGGCTAGGAATTGTCTATTATTATTTATGATTTCATGTTACTCTATTTTCAACTAGTAGTGAAGTTATTACGGGGTATGGTTAAGTATAGCTTAGACATATACTCATTGTATTTTAATATTTAACCTCATTTACAACTCAGGTGAAAAATCATAATAATATAAATAAAATATAATAATTAATTAAATAAGAATGTAAGATGAGTTATATTCTAATGCAGTGTGTAAATACTCCATTAATTTGCTATCACACTCCTAGATATTACACACTAACTATTAGGCAAACTAAGTTAAGCTTTAAGCACTTAAGGTGTCAATGTATTCAATCCACATTACTACTTACAAATGAAAATGTAAACATTGTCATAAATTATCATTAACATCTTATATAAAATATTAGAAAACAAAAAGAAAATGTAAAAAGAAACCGATTTTGGATTGGGATATTTGAAATCAACTCTATTGATAAAATTCATTAAGTTAAATGATGCAATATCATATCTATGATATCATAGCCCTGATTATGTCATTGTAGATACAATGTAGTGGGCCTTGATCATGACTATAAATACCAATCCCTCATTGCATTTTTGGAAAAAATTTCATCTAACCCTTGGCAAAATTCTTGTAGTTTCTTTTTATGAGTTACACTTAGGGTTAGAGTTAGAAGTGAATTCCTATAGTGTAATAACTAATAATTGTATAGAGTCTTTATTCGAGTGGATTGTACTTGGACACAATTCATGAGCAGCAATAAAGATTCAGATTGTTTCTTACCATTATAGCATCTCACTTAGTTTAGTTTTATTTTCTAATATGTTTACTTTGATTAAGTTCTTTATATTTTCTAAGGATTTTACTTTTCCAATGTCAAATTAGGAAGGCGGAATAAGTATGACTAGTTTCAAGCATTAAGTATAATCATTTGGTAACCCAATATTGACTTCACTTGATTCACTTAGTAGTGAATTCACTTGGTAATTCTAGTATCGTTTACATGAGCCTAGGGCATGTACAGCAAGCCAAGAATGAATGCTTGTCACCATAGGCTAGGATAGATTTACATTTTAGTTATCACTTAGACTTAGAATTTATTCTCATTTTTATTATGGAAGCACATAGAACTAATTTGATCCAAGAACATCATGATATCATATGCCTAGTCGAGAGCTAAACCATATGATGGGACACGATATCGCATGGGCCGCGATATCGTGTATGCGATATTGTGGCCGTCATGATATCACATCCCTCGTGATATCGCGTACGCGATATCGCGTCTTCCCCTACGATATTGCATACGCGATATCGCGGTGCATCATCATATCTATAAATAAGAGGCAGCTCTTCCTTGTTTCCTCATCTAGGCCTAGACTGTAGCGAAACTCTGGTAGTTTTTCCACTCCAGAGATAGATTAATTTCCATGTGCCCGCAGTAGGAACTCCAGAGTGAACGGATCTTTATTCAAGTAGACATTGTACCTGAACACAAGTTTGTGTACGACAATAAAGATAAGCTTATTGGATAAACCTTGCAGTGCATGGAATAGACTAATTAGGATTTTATTTACTGTTATTTATTACTTGTCATTAACATGCTTTATTAGGAATTAAATCTTTCTCAACCCTTCTCTCCTAGTTAAGTGCCTCAATACGACTGCTTCGAGCACGTGCATTACGCGTGGTGATCCCAGCAATGATTAGCATTTGGTAACCATGGTTGCATTGGTTTAGGGTGTGAACGGTAAGTGGGAATGGGTGCTGATGCTAGGTTAATTTAGACTTAGTGAATTAGTTAAAGTTAGAAATTAGTCTCTTCAACGCTTCACCTTAGTAGCATAGGAGATAAAACAGAAAAGCTATAAAAATCATATACCTCGGACTTACTTAACCATACACTATGACAAATACAAGTAAGTCTGGGAAGACAATGAATGATTAACCCTAAGTGTTTCATGAGGTGTGTAGGCACTTAGTCTACGGAGTTCGACTAGATTGCGCATGCTACACTCATATTCATATGGTTGAGTGTAGGGGTACCTCGTCACTCATCATTGGTGCCGTTGTCGAGGACTAAGTGTTTGTGTGCTAAGTAGAACATAAGAGATCATTCACATTGTTGGGAGTTTAAACGAAACTTAAGGTTAATTAATTAAAGAAAAATTTATATAATGGTAAAATAGCACACTGAATAAGACATAATGTCTTCTTCTTCTTCTCACAAGAGCACTTCACCTAGGGATAATACAAAGAACAGTCATCAATCAAAAACACATAACCTAAATCCGCTAGTACCTCAACAATATAGGGTGGAATATACTCATCCCGATGAGTATATACCCAATTTTACTTTTATCCTCCATCAGGATGAACAAATGCGCTAGAGAGATTTGCAAGGTAACATAGTGTTACCTCCAAATCGATTAGTTCCAAACATGCTTCTCTATGCTTTGGCACAGATTGACATGACACAGCTTTATGTTGAATACATTATAGGCAATTTTGACACAAGGGATTATCATCCTACAACTTTACAACATATGAGGGACTCAAGGAAGGAGAGCCTACATTGTTGAAGGGCAAAGAGGTCCTGCACGTCCTAAGTGAAATCGGAGATGGTGAACCACTTATAACGGGTTCTCTATCGAATGATGTTCCCCCTCCTAATGATGGTGAGGAGGTGGGGTATCAGAACCTACACTCCACGATACACAACCTTGGTTCAGATCCCTGTGAACACCAACTGTTCACTGAGGGAACAACAACACATAACAAGGACAGGCACTTTGATCATCATCACGATCGGAGCTGAAGCCATAGAAGAGAAGGTAGGAAACATCATCATGACGATGGTTCTCCTTCTTCTTCTCCTTATTCACATCACTCACCCTCTCCTTCCACATCTAGGCATAGCCATCACAAGCACAATGGTGAGGATAGAGATAGGTGAAATGAGAGACCTCTACGAGAGAGTCGAGAGAGAGGAAAAGGGCATGAACGAAGGGAAAGTAGGTAACAATGCAGACATCACAGGTGTCATGAAAGAGATGATCATGAAGAACCCCTACTTGCAACCTGAAGTATGCTCGATATAATGGAGGCAATGAGAATACCAACAAGGCATTTAAAAGATAGTCGGATCAAGCACCTAGACATGAACAACATCCCACACTTCGAAGGGGGATACAACGCAGATTTGCAAAATCGTTTATAGGCATTCCACGATGCCTGCACCTTGCAAAACATAGAGAACGAGTGATAGAAACTTAAGTTTTTTCCTAGGACGCTCATTAAGGAAGCAGAGAGTTGGTACCGGTCATCAAAACCGGAAACCATCAGGAGGTGGAGTACGATGTTAGAACTCTTTAACGATAAGTATCAGACGTACTCTAGAGTGTCTAACTTGCGTAAGTAGATCCAAGGATGGAAGCAAGGTACTCATGAACCCTTCGATGTTGCCATGGGCTGCTACTATGCATTGTTACATCATTGCTCGTGCCATGGTTATGCACAGCGGGATCAACTCTACCACATTGTAGATGGGCTAAGGTATGAAACTAGGAGAACCCTTGGGACTAAGGCCCAAGGGCGATTATCAAAACTTAGATCCCATGAAGTACATCGCTTGTTGGAGCAAGTAGCCAAAGAAGAAGGGGAGCTATGAAAATGAGAGAGTGCAGAAGAATACAACCATGATCGTTCCCTTTGAAAGAAGGAAGTGAAATTTTGTGATGAAGAGGATGAGTCACCACTCGAAGAGTTGGTGAACAGAAAAACCTTACTGATTCAAAAACTAACAACAGAAGTATCAGCTAAGGTGGATCAATTATGGGATTCCTTAGACTCTAGACTTGAAACTGTCTTGAAAATTGTAGAGGAGTCTAAGGAGGAATGAAGTACTGACAAGAATAAGACAAAGTGGAGAGACTTAGGCCCTGCACATAATAAGGGTAAGGGGAAAATTACTATCTCTGATGAGGTTGTAGACTCAGACACAAATGATGATGGTGGATGTGAGATCTGCCAATATGACCATCCTAAGGGATGTTGTCCAATCATCTCACATCTACAAGAGTCTGGGGTGTATGCACTTAATCCAAGACTTAACCAATGGTAGACACCCCAAAGGTTACCTTATTCCCAAGGTAACCCAAGGCAGTTCCACCAATCGTTAACGTACTATCCATGTGGAATTCCACCACAACCCATCGGGCAACATTAGCAGTGGTAATACCCACAATCATGGGGGATGCCACCTCCAAAAAATCAATACCCTTACCAGAAACCTGATCCTTATGGCTATTATGTGCAGCAACCGGTTTCTCCAAGTGACTCTATGAGTCACAAAACTCTCCAACGTTACTACCAAGTTTGGGAGTACTTTAGGAGGACTCCTTCTCCTCCAGGAAGCACCTCACATACTTACCATCCTCCAACTCCATCTGCACCTCTTCCACTGATAATTCCCATAACACCTCCTACTCCAACAATGCAAGGGGAACTCCCCACTCAACTGCAGCAATGCAATGCTACGAGAGCCGTAAATATTCAACCCGCTATTGGTTCTAACAACCGTAAAAAGAGAAGACCTTTCTTCAAAACCAAAAGCCCAGACAAGCTCTCACAACAAGTGATTGAGTCTAGGTACACTCCTCCACCATCCAAAACTTTGGAGCACCCTTCAGTCGAACAACAAAGCTATATGCATATAGTTATGTTAACGCATACCGTAATTGACTGGATCAAGGTAGGCCACCTTCCCAAGAAACTATCTAACCCTAGGAGTCCCCTAATCTATCTACAAATCACCGGGAATGAACCACATAAGGCTCTTCTTGACTCAGGTTCTGGAGTCAACTTAATTTCATGAGAAATGTATCAAGCTTGGAACTTGCCCCAACTTAAAAAGAGAAACATTCAACTGGAGCTAGCTGATTAGTCCATCACCATTCCCTTGGGATTGGTGGAGGACATCATTACCACTGTGTGTGGGTGGTCATACCCAGTTGACTTCCTGGTGATAGAAGTTAATAGTGACAATGGGGGCTTTCCAATTATAATGGAAAGGCCATGGCTAAGTACGATAGATGCATACCTAGGGATCCATGATCTTTCCTTGGAGATATCTAAGATAAACATTTATGAAAAGATCATGAAGAAGAAAGTTCTATGCATCACATAGAGTGACTCATAGGGTGATGACATGGAAGAATGTTCAGCATCTCTTCCATGTAATTGGTGTGCCCAAGAAACACAAATTCAAAGGTGCTTATATGTAGCAACCACACCAGTAGTAGACACCCCGTGGTTGATAGCTACTAGAAAGAGCAACCCAATATGCATGAAACGAACTGAGGAACCAACTCATGCTAATAACGAAGGCATAGATACATTGGAATATGAGTGTCACCAACCTCCATCCCTTAATCTAAAAACATCAATTGGGAGAAAATGGGCACTTTTGCGAAATGTAAAAAAACGTTCATTATTTCAGATCTCTCCCTTGCAATTCATTCATGGGGGAGATGGCCACCTATGCTGACAATTGGAGGCCCTCAGTTCTTTTAAGTTTTTGTTTTACATGTTTTTGTTTCACAAGTTTTTGTTTTACATGTTTTTGTTTTACATATTGTTTGTTTTACAAATTTTTGTTTTACAATTTCTTTAACTTTTCTTTTTTTTTTGTTTTACAACATCGTTATACTTTTCCATTTTTTGTGTGTGTCTTGTGTGTGTTATCCACCTTGTAAGTTTGTCACCCAATAAGTGTTCTTCATGATGGTATGAACTATTTTCATATTGATTGCTAATGTTTGGTTTTTACCATTAAGTTACGATGTTGATACTAAGGTATGCTCTTTTGATATGGTTGGCAATGAGTCCACTTCATCCATCCATCCACAAAGTCTATGGTCTCTCTTGTTTTGGAAATGTATAGTCCCTTTCTAATAAGAACTTTAACGAATCGATGATTGGGTATTTCTCAAACTAAGGAAGGACTCAAGGTTTGAAAAGGGTGTGACTTCAAGGAAACTTGTTGCTTTTGTGTTGGCCATTCTCTTGGGTGCTTGAATGTTTTCTTCTTAAGTTTTCTTACCGTTACAATGTTACCCAATTATCGGAAGCTGAGTCAATAAAAATAATAAGTCTTTACATGGTGTGGTTCTCACGCATAAAAACAAAAAAAAAACAAAGAGAAGAAAAAAAAAGTGATAATTCAAAGCACACCCCTTCGACAAAATAATCCCTTGGGCTACAAGCACTAGTTATGGAACCCAAAATGTTCCCTCTAACTAAGGCCCT
>MNCI01031339.1:44838-59793 GCA_015680685.1 Gnetum montanum
GGTTAAGACTTTAACTCTTGTTCCAAAGGACATTCCCAGAGCCTACGGACTCTTTGAATGTGGGTTTGTTAGGGCATTAAGGGCATGAGCTTGCTTTGGGGAGGGCCCACTGACATTCCTATTTGGTGCATTTGTTAAATTATTTCCCTTAAAATTTTTGCAATCCATTTTATTTTGTTCATTTTCATCTTGACATCCATTTTATCGATGTCCTCGTTGTCTCTTTTTATCCATCCTTCTTATTCCTTTTCATTTTCCATTCTCTCGCTACTAGAGGTTCGTGATTAGTCATGGGGGTATGAGGTCTAATTTTTTCGATTTTCTCCTAACCCCCACACCTTCGGTAGTCATCATTTATATATCTCCAGACCCATATTAGCCATACCACAACTCAGCCAATGGACTTTCACCGAAGCAAGGTATCAATTACATGATGATTCAATCACCCTTGCTAATATAAGATTGTGTTGTATGTGCAGATGGCAATCATCCAACAATGAACTGGATCTAGAGGGACCACTTGAAATGGAGAAGTGCTGAAGTAGCTATGCAAGGAGCAAGATCGATGATGCGCTTACAGATGGACAATGAAAGGTGCAATTTGGCGTTGGCAGCAGCAACACTTCTCTCTCTCTCTTTCTCAGCTGCCAAATGAGGCCTGATGTCAATGTAATAAGGTGTTCACTCTTGTTGTTATGAACACCAATTTTTTTGTGTCTTGTAATGATGATCCATTCACAAGTCATCCCATTAGTTTCCTTTGAGTCAATAATCCCATACCTTCCCGATATTATTGTAAGGAACTCGAGGACGAATTTTTATTTAGTCATGGGGGTATGATGGGATGCGATATCGCATGGGCCGCGATATCGCGTACATGATATCACATCCCTCGCGATATTGCATATGCAATATTGCATCTTCCCTTGTGATATCGTGTACGTGATATCGCGGTGTGCCATCATATCTATAAATAAGAGGCAACTCTCCCTTGTTTCCTCATCTAGGCCTAGACTATAGCAAAACTCTGGCATTTTTTCCACTCTAGAGATAGATTAATTTCCATGTGCCCGTAGTAGGAACTCCAGAGTGAACGGATCTTTATTCGAGTAGACATTATACTTGAACACAAGTTTGTGTACGGCAATAAAGACGAGCTTCTTGGATAAACCTTGCAGTGCATGGAATAGGCTAATTAGGATTTTCTTTACTATTATATATTATGCATCATTTACATGATTTATTAGGAATTAAATCTTTCTCAACCCTTCTCTCCTAGTTAAGTGCCTCAGTACGACCGCTTCGAGCACGTGCATTACGCATGGTGATCCCAGCAATGATTAGTGTTTGGTAACCACGGTTGCATTGGTTAAGGGTATGAATGGTAAGTGGGAATGGATGCTGACACTAGGTTAATTTAGACTTAGTTAATTAGTTAAAGTTAAAAATTAGTCTCTTCAACCCTTTACCTCAGTAGCATAGGAGATAAAATAGAAAAGCTATAAAAATCATTGATGAGTGGCAAGGTACCCCTACACTCAACCATACGAAATGAGTGTAGCACGTGCGATCCAGTCGAACTCCACAGACCAAATGCCTAAACGCTCCATGAAACACTTAGGGTTAATCATTCGTTGTCTTCCCAGACTTACTTCTTGTTGTCACGGTGTATGGTTAAGTAAGTTCAAGGTATATGATTTTTTTGGTCTTTTCTGGTTTATCTCCTATGCTAAAGGGTGAAGAGTTGAGAAAGCTAACTAACTCTAACTAAGGACCTAAGTCTATATTAACTAGCGTCAACATCCGTTCCCACTTACCGTACACACCCTGAATCGATGCAACTATGGCTACCAAACGCTAATCGTTAGTGGGATCACCACATGTAATGCACGTGCTCGAAGTGGTCGTACTAAGGCACTTAACTAGCCTAAGTGTGATAAGTAGCCAATTCCTTGACTAGCCGTACACACCCGTAGGTTCTCGTAGCCAAGTCGTAATTATCCCATGTTCTAGGAGATAAGGGTGAGAGAACCTAACTAGCTTAAGTGCGATGAGTAGTCGATTCCTTGACTAGCTGTACACACTGGGACTACCACTAGGATTACCAAACATAGATCCTGGAATATGCTATTGGGTTACCAAGTAGTCACAATGCTCGTAATTAAGTCGTACTCATACCGCATGTGACGAACAGCCAATTCCTTGACTAGCTGTACACATCCTTAGATGCTCGTAATCAAGTCGTACTCGTACCGCATTCTAGGAAAGTAATAAATAACAATAAATAAAATCCTATCCATGCACTGCAAGCTTTATCCAATCAAGTTCATCTTTATTACCGTACACAACTTGTGTTCAGGTACAATGTTGCTCGAATAAAGAGCCGTTCACTCTAGGACTCCTACTGCGGGCACATGGGAAATTAATCTAACTCTGGAGTGATCAAACTGCCAGAGCTTCACTACTTCTAGCTAGGATTGGAAAATGAGGGTAGTGCCGCCTCTTATTTATAGATTTGGCAGTGGATCGCGATATCGCGGCTTGTGCATATCGCGTCTCATCAATCATATACCTCGGACTTACTTAACCATACACCCTGACAAATACAAGTAAGTCTGGGAAGACAATGAATGATTAACCCTAAGTGTTCCATGAGGCATGTAGGCACTTATTCTACAGAGTTTGACCGGATCGCGCGTGCTACACTCATATTCGTATGGCTGAGTGTAGGGGTACCTCTCCACTCATCACCATACTACTTGCACTTCACTAACTCAACGTGAGAGACAATGATCATGAACCAACTATCAAACACTAGCAAACTTACATTGTCCATCCACGAATTATGATATGGTCACTTGTGAATGCTTATGACTTGTATGGTGGAGTGTTGGAATGCCCAGCCACTCATCATTGGCATTGTTGCTGGGGATGTATCAATGTTTGCTTAGTAGTTGATTTTATAAAAGTTCATTATATTAAGAATTGCAAAGTCTATCTTTCATACTTAAATCAATTCTTTTAACACATGTGCATACTTAAGAGCATCAAAAACTTAATATGACTTATACACTTAAGGAGAAATCACCACTTGCTAATGAAATTCCTAAGAATCATAACAAAGGATATGATGAAGAAGACTAGAGTGCACCCATGTAAACTAGGATTTCCTACACTCATATTGATCTATATTATTTTAATTTTACATTTTTCTTTCACTAGGATGAATATCTAGGGTGGAGAGATTTACAAGGTAACATCATTTTGCCTCCAGAATGTTTTGCACCATCAATGTTGTAAGCAATCCTCATATTTTCAAACCTTAGCCATGTACAGGAAGGGTATCATATTACAAAGTACATGACCTGATCATACTAGCCAACAAAAGCACAAGTAAGAAGGGATGCTACTATGAAAATATGACATGAGCTTGATAAAGAAAAGAGAGTACCACAAATAGTTTTCCTAGAGGAAAGAGATGATGCAATGTTCCATATAGAGAAATTTTATCAAACCCATGGATCTCAATCTCAAACATCTATTATTCATATTGAAGATCCTGTTAAGATACAATTACATTTGGCTCTTGCGAAAACACCAAGAGGAGATAAGGAATACTCCACACTTAGGAGGAATTCAAGGCCTAGAACCTCCACTGAATAAAAAAGGGATGAATCAAGTAGTTATAGAAGGAGAACTAGCGAACACCATTCTCCATCTCCTCTCTCTTCATTCTCATAATCATCCAGAGATTATGAAAAGAGAGAAAGAAGAATGTGGGATTATGATATGGAAAGGCAAAGGGATCATTAGAGACATGAGCATCAAAGAAGACATCCTAATGAAGAAGAGGATAATTACAAGGGAAAAGAGATAGGATCAAACATGAAGAAAGAAAGCATTATGAGCAACAAAGAGGTCATAAGTATAGCAAAGTATATGAACTTGATGATCATGAAAAATCCCCACTAACCACTTGTAATATGATTAATATTAGAGAAGCATTGTATATTCGTACTAGGCATATAAGGGATAGTTGGATTAAGCAACTAGATATGAATAACATTCCCAAGATTGAAGGTGGATACAATGAAAATCCACAATATCATCTTCAAGCCTTTTAAAATGCTTGTGCCCTTCAGAACATTGAGAATGATTTGAAGAAATTGAAGTTGTTTTCTAGAACACTCATTAAGGAAGCATAGAACTAATATAGATCCTTAGAACAAGAATTGATCCAAAGATGGAGTACCATGTTGAAGTTCTTTAATAAAAAGTATTAAACTTATTCTAGAGTGTCCAATTTAAGAATAAAAGTTTAAGGATGGAAGTAAGGAATGCATAAATCCCTTGATGTAATAATGGGAAGGTACTATTCATTATTACATAGATACCCATGCCATTTATTTTTCAAAGGAAACAACTTAGACATATCATTGATGGGTTGAGGAACAAGACTAAAGAAACTCTTAGGGTATATGCCCAAGGAAAGTTATTAGAAATGACAACCCATCAAATTCAAAGACTAATAGACCAAGTGACTAAAGAGGAAGGAGAATTAAAGAAAATAGAATCAGCTAAAGAGTATAATCAAGATCCCACAATGAGGAGAAAGGATTTGAGAATATGCAAAAGATACGAAGAAGAAACTTTGGAGGATTCAATCTAAAGAAAAACTTTACCCATTCAAAAATTAGTCAATGATATTACAACTAAGGTAGAGAAAATGTAGGATTCCATGGATGAAAAATTTGCTAATGCACTCAAGATAGTAGAGGAAAAGATTGAACAAGATCTAAATAAAAATAAAGGAAGGAAGAAAAGAAGTGATAATGAATAAGAAAATGATAGACATAAAGAAAAAGTTGTTGCATTTGAAGAATTAATAGACTTTAGTTTAGAAGATAAAAAAAGATGCAAAGTATGCCAATATGAACATCCTAAAGAAGTTGTCTTGTTATGGCCCATTTGCAAGATTTTGGGGCATACGTGCTTAACTCAAGGTTTTTCAAGAAATACATGCCAAGATGATTAACTTTTCCACAAGGTAATTCTCGACAACCTTACCAACTATCATATTATCCAGCTAGAGCCTATCCTCAACCACAAGAGCAATACCAGCAATAGTGGTAATAACCACAAGCATTGAAGTATGCCACCACCAAGCTAGGAGTATCCATACAGGTAACTAGTTCCTTATGGATATGATGTTTAATGTTCAATCTCTCCAGGAAATGCTTCATTCCACACTTCCTCTCACTACTATCCATCGAAGTATTATAGACCAACTACTTCATGAATGGATCCAAATTCTTACATGCCTCAACTGGTAGCTAGTCCTTCATCATAGACTCCTAACTCCCTACCACCAATGCCATCACTAGTCATGCAAGAAGAGCTGCTAATATAACCATAGCAAAAGAGTGCTACAAGGGTAGTTAATGCACAAGAGGATGTAATGGTAAATGAACCTAGATCTAGGAAATGCTTTTTTTTAGAACAAGTCTAGAAAGAATTCAAAAAATGGGGACTTCACCTACATCCACCCCATCCACATATACTCTTAAAGGGAACATCATGCTTCCAGATTTAACGAATCCAAATACGACCACTCACATGCTCACTCAAACTATAATGCAATGATTTAAAGCAGGACCACTTCCCAAGAAGAGAACAGATCTTGAAAGTCCCTTAGTATATCTCTAAATAATAGGACATAAACCCTACAAAGCTTTACTAAATTCTAGGGTAGGAGTAAATTTGATTTCACAAGATATGTACAAAGCTTGAAATCTTCCTCCATTGAAGAAAGGCAACATTTGACTAGAGTTTGCAGATCAGTTAAGTAGCATCTCACTTAGATAGGTGGAAGATGTCATCACCATCATAAGTGGCCATTCCTTATCCTACTAACTTCTTAGTTATACATGTGGGGTAAAACAAAGGAAATTTTTCTATAAGTATGGGAAGAGCATGGCTTAGCACTTTGGATGCTAAGCTTGAAATTAGAGACTTATCCTTGGAAACCTCCAATGAATATGAAGCTGGAATCATACAAAAATGTTGAGTTCCATGTATTAAATGCAACGATAATAGGTGCAATTATATGTAAAAAAATTTGGATCATAAAAAGCAACATTGACATAGCATGTAATGGATGTATAGAAGATATGTGTGTACAAAAGTATCTGTATGCAACAACCACCCAACAAGAAAGCACCTAGTGGTTGATACCTGAAGAGGAGATTAAATCCAATATATGCATGGAACCTACAAGTAGAATCATAAGTACCTATGTAGAAGAAATTGATAAGTGGGAACAATTTAAAAGAAAACCTCCTCACATTGATTCGTTTAGAGAAGAAGATATTGAATGGGAAAGACTAGAGATACAAGAGACACATGAACTAGAACCCTTAGAACTAAAAACCCTACTAGATACACTTGAATATGGTTTTCTGAACAATAAGAAGTTGATAATTATAAATTTCAAACTTGATAAGGAACAAAAGAGAAAATTACTAGAAGTAGTAAATAAATGACCAAATATATTTACATGCTCCTATGACAAGATCACTAGAATTGATCCTTGTATATGCCAACATTAAATCTATAAAAATCTAGCTATCAAACCACACCACCAACCTCAAAGAAGGTTAAACCCAAAGCTTAAAGAAGTTGTCAAACAACAGTAAGAAAATTTGTTGAAAGTAGGATTTATCTATCAAATAATAGATAATGAATGGGTTAGCTCATTAGTTATTATATCATAGAAGGGTGGTAAATGGAGGGTTTGTATTGATTTCATATTATTAAACATGACAACATTCAAGGACTATTTTTCTTTGTCATTTTTTGACCAAGTCCTAGATACTATAGCAGGACACTAGTATTATAGCTTTCTTGATGGCTATAGTTGGTACAATCAAATTCACATTACACCAAAAGACTAAGAAAAGACCACATTCACCAATCCATGGGGGATGTTTGCATACAAGCATGTGCCCTTTAGTTTGTGTAATGCACCCACTACATTCTAGAGACTTGTACTTAGCATCTTCTAAAAGAAAACTAGCAATAGAGTTGAAGTCTTTATGGATGACTTCTCCACATACAGGCTAGATTTTAAATAAGCCTTGAACCATTTAGAGTAGGTGCTAAAGAGATGTGTAGACATCAATTTAAAGCTCTATTGGAAAAAAATCCATTTAATGGATTAAGATTATTTAGTTCTAGGACATAGAGTATCTCACAAAAAAATAGAGGTAGACCCATACAAGATCATAGTTATCCAAAACATTACATAGAAAAAACAAACCGTTAAGGATGTCAGATCATTTCTTGGCCACATACGATATTATAGAAGATTTATTGAAAATCTCTCAAAGATTAATAAACCACTAGTAAAACTTATGAAGAAAGATGCATCATTCCACTAAACAAAACTATGTAAGAAGGTGTTTGAGATATTAAAATAAAAAGTGATTAAGACACCATTCCTTCAAGCTCTAGATTAGTCCAAACCCTTTCATATTATGATAGATGCTTCAAAGTATGCACTGGGAGTAGTACTCACTCAATTAGATGATAAAAAATGATCCTATTACATACACTATGCTAGTCAAAGCATCATTAGGGCATAACTTAATTACATCAATATTGAAAAGGAGCTTATGGATGTGGTGTATGTACTTGAGAAATTCAAACATTATGTGCTTAGGTATCCTATTGATATCCACATGGATCATAGCGCTATCATATTTTCGATGCAAAAACCAATAGTCAGTCCAAGGATGATAAGATGGCTCATGATATTACAAGAATTTAACGTTACTATGATAGATAAAAATAGAATAAAAAAATGTAGCTGATCATTTATCTAGACTTAGATGGGAATTGCAAGATAATGATGAACCATTATCAGGCTAAATTTCTGATGAAAATCTATTCACAAGAACAACAATGGCTACAACATCAATAGATAAGTTATGGATCTTTGATTATGTGATCTATCTTGCTACACAAAAGATTCTTGTTGAATGGGACAAAAAAAGGAGTAGTTCCTTCATTGAGCAAAATAGTATATGGAAATTAATGGAAGCCTTTACAAGATCTATACTGATGGACTAATTAGATGGTATGTTCCTAAAGAAGAGCAACAAAGAACCTTAAGATGCACATGAAGGACCATGTGATGATCACTATGTAGGATGAAGAGCAACACTTAAACTACTGAAGGAAAACTACTTCTAGCCTACCATATTTTGGGATGCATACTAGTTCACCCAATCTTGTGAGAGATGTCAATGCAATGGAGGTTTAACAATCACAAACGAAGGCTCACAATAGTGGATATAGCCATTGGAACCATTTGATATTTGGGGATTTCATTTTATGGGGTCTGTCATGCCAATGTCCAATGGGAAATCATACATTATAGTAATAATTCATTATTACACAAAGTGTGTAGATGTAGCTACAATCAAGGTTTACATAGCCAAAACAACTACTAAGTTTTTTCAACAACACATAGCAAATAATTTGGAGTGCCATGCATGCTCCTATTAGATAATCAGACTCATTTTACATAAGCTACATTCAAAAAGCTAATGAAACAAGTTTGGGTAAGTCACAAACTAACTACACCATACCATCCCTAAGCAAATGATTAAGCAGAAGTAACTAACTAGGAAATCAGAAGAATATTAACCAAAATAGTTAGTCAATATAGGAAAGATTAGAGCACTTGACTTAATGATGCACTATGGGCATATAGATCAACATGGAAAATTCCTATAGGATATTCCCCATATAAGTTAGTTTATAGTAAACCACCCATGCTACCATTATGAACCTATTTGAAATCCTTGGATAATATCAAATGAATCCTTGATGATTGTAAATGGCTCCTAAAAGACCCACAAAAGGAAGACCCTCACAATAGGAAAGTAAAAGACCTAGAGGTAGAGGCAGAGGATAAGCTAGAGAATAGATTTCACAAGTGGAGTAGGAGGCTTCATCCTTCAACATCCATCAATAAACACCTACAACAGAACACTCTACACAAGCTAAGGCTGAGGCACCACTAGCTCTAGAGCAAGGACAACACCTTATGTTGTTAGTTGAATGTCTCTAGGCCATCTAGGAAAAATCAATCACATCCATAGTTATAATGGAACTCTACTTCGGACCATTCATGAAATTCACACCTACCAATGTCCAAGAATAGCTCCAAGCCTCTCCTCTGTGGCCAACTCTATCATGCAATGGAAATGATACTTAGGAGAAGTATACCAGTTTTGGAAGAACAAACAAGATGATGCCTTGGTTAAAATTGAAGGAGATATAGTGCCTTATTTAGTTGAGGTAATTGCAAAGGCACTCAATATTCTTAATGTTGGAGCAAATATTACATAGATATCTACAAGATCCAACATTGAGGTAGAGAAAATATGGCTACAAAGGGCTTATGGAAAAGCAAATAAGGAATATAGTGAATATTTTGTTGAGGAGAAAATATATTTCAAGATAGGAACCTACCATATTTTTTCCATGAAAAAGCCCAATAGAATTTCCACCTACACTGTAAGAGGAAGCACTATTCTTATGGGGAAATTCAATGCAAATCTAGCTGACTTATTATTTCTAGAAATTGAGAGAAGACTTGAAGAAAAGAAGGTAGGGAAACTTATGTTGTCATTTCCTTACCTCATTAGAAGGTTGTGTAAGCAAGTTGGGATTCTAGATTACACAAATAATGTTCTATGAAAGGCCCAGAATGCTTCCTATGCTGAGATGTCCAAGCTAGTGCCTCCAAGGAGAGACCAGTTAGAAAAGCTAGTAGGTACTAAGGGAGCAATAGGATCCACACCAATTGGAAACATTCCAGCCATAGGACAAGAATAACCAGGACCTAGTGCATCAACTCCAGCTACTGATAGACCTAGATTGAGTGCTCTACTAGCACAATAGGACTACTAACCATTGATGAGTCATTTACAACAAATTTCCAAAATCATAAGTTACGGAACTAGGGAAGGTTTTCTACTACATAAACTTAGAGAGAATTTTTTAAGGCCTACAGTATCAATGGGACCTGCTAGTGGTCAAATATCATTGTAGGTAGAAGAAGATGAAGATTGGGCACAACAAATCTTTAAGAATACTACATCTTTTTAGGTCATGCTAGAGACAAGAGGAGAAGCCATAGTCATGGTAATGCAACACTAGGATGCAATAGGAGTAGAAAACATGATCACAGATCATATAAAGAATCATTTAATGTTTCCATTGTGTCATCAGTAGATATTACTAAAGCCAAAGATGTTGAATTGATAATTGATACATCCATGCCACCAGAAGAACACAAAGACATTTTAGATCGACTGTTGTAGATGGTCCAAGTAATGAAAAATATCTTTGATATCTCTAATGATATCATTATAGTCTAATTGGATCTAATTTTAACAAAGGGCAAGTTGATAATGGCTGAAACAAAAGATGAACATGCAAAGAATGAAATGCATAGGTTGCAAGCTAAATTGGAAGCTTTAAGAGCAAAAAAGAGAGACCTTGCATAATACATAGTGCCGGACTAGTTCGATAAATTCAGAAATAAACAAGTGATACAACTCATAGCCAAGAACATCCAAGTAGAGCTGGAAAAGAAGAAGGCAACATCGAACATCTCTGTAGAAAAATCTCAAACCTATGTACATGCTAAAGCATTAAATACACTCAAAGAATAAAACAAAAGAATTGCTACCAAAAATACAAGGTTGATAGATATAAAAAAAATAGAAGAATGTTATTGAAAAAAGCATCCATTAGCTTAGAGAATAATTTGTAAGAGTCAAGTAGGACATGCAGAAACTAGCCAAAGAAAATCGAAAACTATCAATGGAAGAATTCCACACTATCTGCCACAAGTTAAAATTTGAGATTAGCACATGACAAAATAAGGGCAAAAAACATGAAAGGCTAATAGAGCACTTTAGATACCAAGTAGATATGTATAAATAAATCAATGAAAAAGAAATCTAGATGGCTAAAATCAAAATCAGCTTCATCACTACACAAATACCTAATTAACAGCCAATCCTAAATAGTCTTACCCATGTCCACCAGGCTAAAATGAAGAATAAGAGCTTGCACATTGAAGACCTTATAGAGTACATGGGATTAGCAAACCTTCGGCATGCTAATCTAGCCATGCTCACAATAGGAAGACCTAGAAATAAACTAGAGATGTAAGTCACCACAACCTATGCATTATATGAGAAGGATTTTCCAAATAGAAAAGATGTGTAACAAAAATTACATATTGCAAACTTTGAGCTTGAAGTAATTAAAGCTAGCTACTAGGATTAGAAGGATGTAGCAACAAACTTGAACCGAAGAATGATAAATAACCAAGAATTAAAAAAATTGGCCAATCATTTAAAGAAGGACTGTAGTTTACAACTTGGTATGTAAAAGCAAACAAGATGTTTCCACAACTTCCATACCCATGGAAGGTACTGACTCTAACTAACATCACAGAATTTTCCTAGATGATATATGACCCTAGATCAGAAGAAGAGAAACTTTAGGTGGTACTCAATAGATATCAAAATTCCAAAGCTTGATGATAAAGGGAAGACGCTGATGGAGGAGCCACCATCACTAGGAACATGAGGCTACATTGAGGTTTATCATTTTACCTTGTTTTGTTTTGTTGTTTTAAATTGTCAAATTGTGTCAATCATATAATGCATGGTAATTTTTTAAACACTGCTCAACACATAATGTAGCATTTAGAGTCAAGTTAGCAATGTATATAAGTAGTCATGTCAAAGTCTAAATACACTTCATAATTTTTTAAGGAACTCTATTCTCCTTTTGTTTTAACTCAAGTATGAGTACCCAATTAGTTGTAGGGATATGATAAAATTCATTAAGTTAAATGATGCAATATCATATCTACGATATCGTAGCTTTGCTTATGTCATTGTAGATATGATGTACTAGGCCCTAGTCATGACTATAAATACCAATCCACCATCACATTATTAGAACAAATTTCGTCCAATCCTTAGTGAAATTCTTATAGTTTCTTTTTATGAGTTACACTTAGAGTTAGAGTTAGAAGTGAATGCCCATAATGTGGTAACTAATAGTTGTCTGAAGTCTTTATTCAAGTGGATTGTACCTGGACACAATTCATGAGTGGCAATAAAGATTGAGATTATTCCTTTACCATTACAGTATCTCACTTAGTTTACTTTTATTTTCTAATATGTTTAATTTGATTAGGTTCTTTACATTTTCTAAGTAGTTTACTTTTCCAATGTCCAATTAGTAAGGTGGAATAAGTACATCTAGTTTTGAGTGTTAAGTGTAATCTTTTAGTAACTCAGTAGTGACTTCATTTGATTTATTCAATAGTGAATTTACTTGGTAATCCCAGTGATGGTTACATGAGCCCAAGGCATGTATGGCAAGCTAGGAAGGAATGCTTATCATCATAGGCTAGGATATATTTACATTTCAATTATCACTTAGATTTAGAATTTATTCTCATTTTCATTATGAAAGCACTTGGAACTAATTTGAGCCAACAACATCATGATATCATATGCCTCATCAAGAGTTAAACCATACTACTTGTACTTCACTAACTCAATGTGAGAAGATAACAATCATGAATCAACTATCAACCACTAGCATACTTACATTGTCCATCAATGGATTACAATCTGGTCATGTGTGAACGCTTGTGACTTGTATGGTGGAGTGTTGGAATATCCAATCACTCATCATCTATCATGCCATTTTCTAACAACTATTCTTTATGGATGTGTTGTATAAGATCTTACTCTAGCAAATAAATATTGAAAATAGATACAAGAAATGTAGTAGCTTTTCGTGCTCAATGAATTCAAAGTGAAGAGATAGACATAATATGATAGTATGCTTCTTAAAGTAGAGGTGATGCCCTATTTATAGCCGACACATAATCTTTCTTAATTCTTGTGATGGAAACTCAAGATAAAAGATAATTTCATGATAGAGTTTAATGGTTTAATAAATAGAATATTTAAGAGTACATTCATTATTCTAATCCCAAGAAAGTTTTCAAATTTTGGTAAAACAAATAGTAATTCAAAAACTTTCAAAAAATGTACAATGAAAAAAAATTATATTTAAATAGTATTAAGAGAGGCTTAAATTCAAAGGTAAGCCATTTATCTACTACATAGTTGGCTCAAAATTTATCGTAAAGAACAAATATAGCTACTATGCAATACAAATAGAAGTAACGATAAACACCACATTTTTAGTAATGTAAAATCTGGAAATTTAATCATAAATAAATTTATAAAATCATTTGACGGGCATGATTCAATTCCATATATTCCATAAAAATACTTAAAAATCCAAAATTAAATAATTGGATAAAATTAAATTACCTAGTATGAAACTTACAACCAAATAACCATACTTGAATAAAAATAAAGAGTAAATCACTTAACCAAAATTTATACAATGTTATTCCAACATCCTAAGTGCAAATCCTTAGCATGCCAGATACATGTGATACATAAGTAAAACATAAGACCATTTTATAAATCCACAACATGGCTCTAAAAGTACAATAATTCTTGAATCCATTATTTTTAAAGCATCCTTAATCATCAATTCTCTTGTAGTCCATGACCATTTAGCACTTGTAGCATTATTAGAAAAGTTTATTCAAATCTCCTAACTAAGATTTGCCTAAAACACATTCAGAAAGGATTAGAACACTTTCATAGTAGAAGAAATCACCTTGGTGCTACTTGGAATAATCTAGAAGGTGAGGACCATGCTGCAAGTACACTATTAGAACTAGCAATAATAACCAATCAAAAATTCCTTAATCAAAGCATACTTTTAACCAAACCATTATCATTATCATTAATGCATTAATCTACCATTAATTATGATTTTCCTCCCCTTAGATTTAATCATGAGATTTATAACATCAGATGTTTAGAAGAACTATTAGGTTAATACCAATCTAACTAGCCATCAAGGATTGTTTGGTGTAATACCTCTTCCATCTAATCCAACCCTTATGTATGACAATGTATGACTATTAGGTAGAATCCTCATGTAATGTCAATTTCTAACCATTGGATTATGATATGGCTTCAACACTATAGCTTTCCTTGGTCCTAGCTCCTCACCACCACTCTAAAACCAAGCTTGATATTGACTATAACATGAGGATCAATCATGAAGTACCAACCATTGTATCAATTGCCTTTGCTGCAAACCATATTTAAGATATTCAAGCTTTCTAACATTTTAAATGTATCTATACATATTCAAAATGGCTACTTATCATTAGAAGAAGAAGGTGCTACAAGAGAAAATGAGCACGATGCATAAAGTGAATAGTCACAAAAATGGAAAATTACTAACTGATCATCAAAATAAGGTTAGATGAACAACATATATAGTATTCTTAGAGCATAAAATCATAATAAATGAAAGTAGGTGCAAAAACATAAGTTACTTAACAAAATTGATAAAATCAAAAATATTTTCTTTTCCTTAAAAGATCAATTGAATTCCAAGCTTTACTAAGCAAGAATAAGTTTAGATTTGAAAATCATCAAAAGATTCACTCAGCATAGCTACAAGCAAGAGAATGGAAGAGAGCGCAAAGTACCATTGATGCCAAGAGATTCAACATTATCGACTATTTATAAGCACAAATGGTAGATTGTGAAAAATTCTATGAGTAAATAATTAATAATTATTTTCTAAAAATAAGGTAACATGTATTCACACAAGGGTCCAATGGTCAAGAAATGGGATAAAATCTCTAAGAGTACTGATGAGTGGCGAGGTACCCCTACACTCAACCATACGAATACGAGCATGCACGTGCGATCCGGTTGAACTCCGCAGACTAAATGCCTTAAC
>MNCI01031339.1:65822-107130 GCA_015680685.1 Gnetum montanum
AAGACACGATATCACGTACACGATATCGCATGGGATGCGATATCGCGTCGGCCGCGATATCGCGTACGCGATATTGCAGCCTAGTGTAAGTCGCGTCTCATCAAGTACTATAATGAGTCTTATGTTCAAAAATGGGTTTCAACATAAAATAAAAGAATAATTGAAGTAAGTCCCAAATATTTATTTAACATGTTTTATAACCATATCCTTACATTATTCCAAAACTAAATAACATAAAATAATAATTTAAATGAAATGAAATTAAGCTTTATTACATCTAAAGATCCATAGGATGGAGATATATTACATTTTCATGAAAAATAAAGATAGATTCTACAGATTGACTAAGCACCAATGAGAACATCAAAGACAAATCATTACATGCTTTTTTGTTGTAACATTATAACTCTATCTTAAATGAGTAGTCATGGCACAACAAAGAAATACATGTAACTCATCTTCAAGGGCTTATGATATGCACAACCTATAAATGCGCTCTTCTTGATGAAGTTGAATCCATCTTCCACTTTTAATTCTAAGATGATGAGAACTTAAGCGAAGCTTGTTGATAGCATTTTAATAGTTAATGAAAATAGAAATTGAGAGATAGTGAGCTTCTACATCTAGTTTATTAGATCTAATGTGGTGTAAATAAAATTGCCTCTTACCTTCCACATTAGTCCACATTTATGTGAAAACATTTTTCTTAACTAGTTGGTAAATATGCTTAGGATTTTGTTGCACGTCCTTCCAACAGATATTTCATTTTTTCAACCATTACATCCCCTAAAAATACCAACCCCAATTTCACAAATCCTCTTAAAATTTTCTTTAGAGAATTTATCTTGGCTTGAGATATACAAGCTATGAGTGTATGTAATGAATTGACACAAGGCTTCTTTCCATATAATAACATTGAGTAAGTTGTTTGCATCTTCACCTTTAACTCATCAAGAAATTATTTTTGCACTCATTTAATATCTTTCTAAAGTTTAGCAATGAGTCCAATTCCTTAAACAACACATCATATAATATGGTAAAATAGATGATGGTCTAAAAAATTTATTTTCTGACCTTCTAAGCTCAAAGGCCTAAATCCCTGCAAAGGCTTTTGAAAGCATACATAGCCTTGAAACCTCATGTTATTTTGTCCTTGATGCACTTCCTCCACATGTAATTATTCATATAAATTAAAACCAAATCATTAATTTGATTTTATTTACATTTACTTAAAGACTAAATGAACAATAATAATTTTCTAAAATTTGCAATACATTTTTCATACCTTCTGAAGTAGTGGAAATCAAGGTAGCATCATCTACATATAAAAAAATATTCACTACTTCAGATCCAATTTTGATAACATGAATATCTTGTTCATTGCATAACCATTCCTACATTTCATTAATAAAGATAATAAAAAGAGTTCAAGAAAGTGGAAAACTTTGCTAAACTCCAATTTTGCTTTAGAAGTGAAATTTTTTCTCTGAATTATTATTTGTAATTTCAATAATCACTTCCTCATACAATTGTTAAGTTACTACAATCAAGTTTGAAGGGAGGCTAATTTTATGCAAGCACAACCATAGTTTTGTATAGATCACTAAATCATATGCTTTTGCAAAATTAATAAAATAAATAAAAGGCTTTTAATTAGGTTTTCTTATAAACTCTATGCAATGTCTAAGAGTAACTAATTGATCAATAGTAGAGTGATTTTGTCTAAAACTTGCTTGACATCTTGCCTTGACTTGGTTACTTTTAGCCTAAGAATTGATTTTCTTTTCTAGCAAAGTGCCTAGAAACTTAGTAAAAATATTACTCACAATGATCATTTGATGATTTTCCAAATTATTTTATGTCAAGTTTTATAAAATAATATAACTTTACTAGTTTTGTACTATTGATTTAGTCCTTGCTCTATTGTTGAATTTAATTTGTGCCAAATTTCTCTATGAATAGCAGATCCTACCAACTTTAATAATTTTGCATATAAACCATCTAAATCTACATCTTTTCTAAATGCTAGCTTTTTAATACTCTCTTTAACTTCCTCAAGAATAAATTGCAAAGGTGCTTGTCATACAATAATAGGATAATTATTATCTTATCCTATTAATATTTTATTGTAAATGAGAAAATATCTTCAAAAGAAAAATTAAATAATGAAGAGGCTTTATGATAAAAACATTGCCAAGACTGTCTAGGTTTCTTTTTAATTGTGTAAGAAAAATATTCTTGTTATTCCCTAATAAATTTCCTTCTCTTGTTTTCAATTAAGAATTTATGTCTTAACTAAACTTTATCTGTGATTCTTATTTGCATTCTTAATATTCTTCTTAACCTACATGTAATAATATTGGTGGGAATTGAAATCAAGACCTCAAGGAATAAAAAATCAAAGTCTTTGAACACATAACTTGGAGTTTTTAAATTAACACTCTTACCACTAGGCTAGCACCTCATTGTTAATGAACCCTCATCATCCTTCCAACATGTCCTTTACAATAGGTATCAAGAATTTATAAATCATCATTCTAACCTTATCCTAACAAAATGGAATTAGCTACATGAGTTCTTTATTATCATTCATCTTTCTAAGGAGCTAGATCTTTGTTTATTTGTAGTTTCTTTAAATCATCTTTAATTTTTTTAATGTTTTCTTTATGCTTCCTTTTTGTTGCTTTATTAGAACATTGATGTAGCAACCTTTTTTTTATAACCTTATTGTCAAATCTTCTTTGAATATGTACAAACCATCTAATTTACCTATCTTGTAGGTCATCTAAAATTGATGTTACTCCAAGTCTTCATCTAATGTTTGTATTATGTAGTTTATCTCTTCTAGTAATATGCAACATCCATAAAAGCATTTGCATTTTTGCCATACTAATTTGTTGTTCTTGCTTCCTTTATATTGCCTAACATTCAATAGCATATAAGATAATAAGCCTGATTGTTATCCTATAGAATTTTCTCATCAGTTTTATTGGTATTGTTTTATCACATAGAAAACCACAAGCATATCTTCATTTTGATTAATGAATCATCGACTAGCTAAGTTGACACAACCCCATTGATGTAGCCCCATCAACGCATGGAAAGATGCATCGACGTAGTGTCATGTCAAGCCTATATAAATGCACGTATCCATTGCATTGGCACATTATGTCATTAGCGTAGCTGAGCTCTTGTAGTTTTCTTCATTCATCCAAAGTTAGAATGTTTTCTAAGTGCCCATAGTAGGAACTCAAGTAATTGTACAGATCTTTATTTGAGCATCTTGTACCTGAACATATTGATTTGACTAGCAATAAAGATGAGATTCTTAACATTCCTTACAGCACTTGGAATAGATTATTATTATTTAGTTACACTTTTGCATGAATGGGCTTTATATTTTTGTTTTAATTAATTAATGCATTTAATAATGAACACATAAGTACGACCACTTTAAGCATACCATTCAACACTTGGTAATCCTAATAGTGGTAACTTGGTATACCATATAATTGATACTTGGTAATCTAGTAGTGTTGATATAAGTTCATGATGTCTACAATAAGTGGACCTAGATACGTATGTTAGGATAGTTAGATTAGTTAATTACCAACGATTTATTTTCTCACTCATACTCACATTAAATAAATATATAAATATAAATATATATCATATGCCTTAGCTCACACTTAACCATACATAAAATCCTAGAAGAAGACAATGATTACATTTCCCTAAGTCACCATATTTATTTATAACCATACTTAGGAGCTAAGTTCATGGAATACGACCAGATTGCTAGTGCATGCTTGTGATTCATATGGTTAGCTATAGGAACTACTTACTACTCATCATTGGCACCATTGGTGGGGATTTAGTTTAGCTAATTACCCTAAGTAGGGAAAGATAGTGATATCATACAAAGACATTGTAATGGTCATTAAACAATATATCATAAAGCTAATAAAAAAACACACTTTATTTGTTAGTAGGTACTAACATGGCTTCTTCTCACAAGGATGAATCTCCACCACTTACATGCAAAAATAATTAAAGATAGGAGATGCAGAAAACATCCCAACAACTTTGCATTGTTTACACCCATTCAAGTCCTTACACTTCAAATTTCACCTTCATCCTACATTAGGATGAGTAGTTGCAATGGAGGGATATGGAAGGCAACATTGTGTGGCCTCTTGACCAATCTATTTCTATAATGTTGATGAACAATTTGATTAGTTGGACATTGCTAGACTTAACATAGAATATGAGGTTGAAGATCACATCTACAAGGATTATCATCACACCGATGTTGATTGGAGGAAGGATTGACAAATGGAACCATGGTATGAGGCTTCTAAAGGTAAGAGGATCCCAACCCAGTTATTCTTACAACAACATAAAGAAGGCGATGACTTCTTTTTAGGCCAATCCCAATACACCAAATCTCCCCCTTTCTTTGATGGGGATATCCTTAACCAGAGGTTGTAATCAACTATGGATAATCTTAGTGATGAAAAGAATGGTTCTGAGGACTAGGAAGCCTCAAAAGATAACATCCAAAGCCATTCATCCAAAAGCAAGAATAATAAAAAAACATAAGGAAAAAGACAAACACAAGTCTCGAGACAAGGATCAAAGAAGATGATCTAGTAGGCATCGTTCTGGTGCTAATTCTCCTTCTTCCTCATCCTCATTGTCTTCCTCCTCCAACTTTGACAAGAGGAGTGGGGACCAAGACAAAAGGAAGAGCATCTAGGATCAATATAAAGATGAACGGTGAAATAGGGATGATTGCAAATCCTACCAAGATAGTAGAGAATAGGGGCAACAATAGCAACAAGGAGAGGAGCACCATAATGAAAGAAGACATAGTAGAACTCACCACAGGCATCGTGGCCATGACAGGGGCCACTGAGGTCATTATGACTACAATGTGCCTTTGTTGGCTACCAAAAATATGTTGAAAATTTCAAAGGTATAATTCTAACCAGGAACTTGAAAGATAGTTGAATTAAGTGGCTAGATATTAATAATATCCCTAGGATTAAGGTGGGATATAACTTAGATCCACAAAGCCATCTACAAGCCTTTCATCATGCTTGTGCATTACAAAATATTGAAAGTGAATGGAAAAAGCTAAAATTATTCCCAAGGAAACTCATTAAAGAAGCTAAAAGTTGTTACCAATCCTTAGAACTAGAATTTATCCACTGATGGAGTACGATGCTAGAGCTATTCAATTACAAGTATCAAACTTACTCCAAAGTGTCTTATTTGCAGAGACAAATCCAAGGATGAAAACAAGGTAATTATGATTCCTTGGATGTGGCCTTGGGCAGGTATTACTCTATTTTGCACCAATTCTTAGCCCATGGATACTTCTAAAGGGATTAGTTGCATCATATCATAGATGGGCTTAGGATTGAAACAAAGAGAACTCTTGGGATCTATGCCCAAGGGAGACTTTCTAAGTTAAGGGCCCATCAAATCCAAAGGCTAATTGATTAGGTGGCCAAAGAAGAAGGTGAAATTAAGAAGCAGAAAAGTGTAAAAGAGTACAATAGGGATCCCTCCATCTACAAAAGGGAGGTGCATTTTTGTGATAATGAGGAGGATGTTCAACTTGATGAAGTGATGCTAATACAGAAATATGTCATAAAAATATTGGCTAAGGTAGACAAGATGCAGGACTCCTTGAATGACAAGTTCCAAACAGCTTTAAAGATTCTAAAGGAATGAAGAGAACAAGGGGGTAGTGTTCACAAAAGAAGAAGAAAAAAGGATATAAAATAGGGATATCAAAAAATAATGGTAAATTTGTAGTAGTATAGGAGGTTGTAGATTCTGGAATAGATGATGACGGTTGTGACATTTTCCAATGTGAACATCCTAAGGGATGTTTTCTAGTGTTATCACACTTTCAAGAATTTTGAGTATATGCTTTTTGTCCTAGATTTACAAAATGACAACCACCTAAGCGGTTGCCTTATCCACAAGGCAACTATAGGTAGCAATTCTACCAATAAGCATATTATTTGAGTGAAATGCTAGCTCAACTTGAAGAGTAGTACTAGTAGTGGTAACAACCACAGTCGTAGGGGATGCCACCACCAAGGAAGAAATATCCTTATTAGTAACCTAATCTCTATGGTTACTGTGTCCAGTAGCCTATATCCCCATATTACTCCTCTATTCATGTTTCCTTTCCATAGAACTACTACCCTTTAGAATACTATAGAGCATCCTCTCTAAGGAGGGAGTCTCATTTTACTTCTATCCTCCTCAATACTCATCCACTCCAACACCATAACTAACAATACCTTTGGTACTTACTCCATTTATGTAGGGTGAAATACTCATGTATCCATAGCAAAGAAATGTCACAAGGGTAGTGAATTTACAACTAGCTATCTAGCCAAGTGGTCTTGAACCCAAGCCTCGTAAGAGGTCATTCTTTAGAATTAGTAATCTCATGAAGCCCTCTCAAACAATTATGACTGAAAACCTTGCTACTTTTACCTCTGAAATTCCTACTGAGTCACCTTCAAACAAAAATCTTTCTAAATCCATACTATCATGTTGACCCATGCGATCACAGATTAGATTAAGATCGACCAACTTTCAAGGAAGCAATCTGATCCTAGGAGCCCCCTCATCTACCTATAGATCATACAAAATAAACCTTGCAAGGATTTTTTAGATTTAGGTTTTAGATTAAATTTGATTTCCTAAGAAATGTACAAGGCTTGAAACCTACCTCCTTTGAAAAAAAAGCAAGATCAAATTGGAGCTAGTAGATCAATCCATCACTGTCCCTTTTGCATTAGTGAAGGACATTGTGACCACTATTTATGGATGGTCCTATCTTGTTAATTTCCTAATGATCCATGTGAAGAATTGCAAAGGGGACTTCCCTATCATCATGGGAAGGGCATGGTTAAGCATGATTGATGCCAAAATGGGGATTTGAGATCTTTTCTTGGAAATTTTCAAGAAAAATGAATTTGGCAAAGGGAAGAAGAAGAGAGTTTCCATGCATCTCATATAGTGATACAAGGTTCCATTGCATGCAAAAACTATGAATCATCAAAGACATCACTTTAGGCATGTAATCAATATTCAAAGAAAAAAATTAGTAATTTATAGGTACCTATATGCAGTAGCCACAGAATGTACCCAATGGCAACAAATGATAAAGTTGAATCAACCATATGCATAGAACTAGTTGAGAGCCTAACCAACACTTACATTGAAAGCATTGATAAAATGGAGCAACTCCATCATCAACTCTTCAATGCACAAAGCAAACTGGATTGGGAAGATTTGGAGATCAATGATAACTTTAAGAAAGAGCTCCTTAAGTTAAAGGCTATATGACAAACATGGAATATGCTTTTTTCAATAATGATAAGCCAGTGGTCATCAATGTCAAACTTTCTCTTGAACAAAAATGAAAGTTGTTGGAGGTGATGAACAAATGGCTAACAACTTTTGCTTGGTCATATCCTGAGCTAACAGGAATAGTTGCTTAGATATGCAAGCACCATATCTACATAGAATCCTCCATCAAGCTAAAGTGGTAATTGTAATGACGATTGAATCCCAAACTTAAGCATATTATCAAAGAGGAGATTAAGTAACTCCTCAACATTGGGTTCATCTATCCAATTTCAAATAATGAGTGGATTAGTCCACTTTTTATTATTCTAAATAAAGGAGGGAAAATGGAGAGTCTACATAGACTTTCAGTTGTTGAATATTACTACGTATAAAGATCACTTTCCATCATCATTTGTGGACCAGGTGTTAGACACTATAGTAGGGCATTACTATTACAACTTTCTGGATGGTTATAGTGGCTATCACAAAATCCAAATAGCACCAGAGGACCAGGCCAAGACTACATTCACAAGTCCTTGGGAGACTTTTTCATAGAGGAAGATTCCCTTTGGCCTATGCAATGCTCCTACTACATTCCAACAATTGGTCCTTAGCATCTTTCAATAATAGATCATTAGTGGGGTAGAAGTCTACATGAATGACTTCTCTACCTATGAGGATACATTTGAGTAAGCCTTAGAATAACTTAAGTAAGTTCTTCAAAGATGCGTGGAAAAGAATTTGAGGTTCAATTGGCAAAAGAGCCATTTGATGATCCAAGAAGGCATTCTCTTGGGACATGAAATTTATAACTAAGGTATTAAGGTGTACCCAAAGAAAGTACAGGTCATCCAAAGAATAACTAGGCAACAAAAAATGGTGAAATATGTAAGGTCATTCCTTGGCCATATAGGTTATTATAGGTGCTTCATCAAAAACTTCTCAAAAATTGCTAAATTGTTGGTGGATTTGACAAAGAAAGATGCATCATTCACCTAGAGTAGGAAATTCAAGAGTGCATTCCACTAGTTAAAACAAAATCTCGTAGAAACTCCAATCCTATGGACACCTGACTAGTCCAAGCCATTCCACATCATGACTAATGCTTCTAATTACACTTTGGAGGCCATGCTTACATAATTGGATAATAAGAAACATGCTTACTATATTTATTATGCAAGCCGTAGCATTATGAGTGCACAACTAAATTACATCATTACTAAAAAGGAACTCATGGTAGTGGTGTATGCCCTAGAAAACTTTACACGCTATGTTCTTTGATACCAAGTTTTTGTGCACATAAACCATAGTGCTATAAGGTTCCTCATGAATAAACAAATGGTGAGTCCTTGTGTCCAATGATGGATGATGATTCTTTACAAGTTTGATCTTACAATGATAAACTAAAAGGGTATAAAGAATGTGGTTGATAACCACTTTTCTTTATTGAGATGGGATAACAAAGAGGATGAAGGATCATGATCTAATTAGTTCTCAAATGAACTCCTCTTTGATGATGCTATTGAAATTGAAAATCCCAAAGATTTTGACTGGTATGATCACATCCTCTTCTACCTACTCACTCAAGATATGTCGCATGAATGGGATATCAAGAAGAAACAATAGTTTCTTCATTATCTCAAACATTACATGTAAATCAAGGACAACCTCTACAAGAGTTATGCTAATGGCCTAGTACAATGGTGTGTTCCTAATGCAAATCAACTTCAAGTCCTCCAAGATTCTCACAAAGGTCCTTATATGGACCACTATGCTAGGAGGAGGAAGGCCATTAAAATTCTCATGGTAGGGTATTATTGGCCAATAATCTTCAAGGATGCCCATGACTTCTTCATTAGTGTGATAGATGCCAAAGAGATGGAGGGATGACCGTGCGAATGGAAGGGTTTCAATAGTTGATTCAACCACTTGAGCCTTTCAATATTTAAGGCATTGACTTCATGGGGCCCATCAACCCCATGTAACATGAAAAGACATATATTATCATGGTTGTTGACAATTGCACCAAGCAAGTTGAAGTCATTACCATCACTAACTATTCATCCTCTATGATAGCATAGTTTGTACAACAAAATGTTAATGGGACATACTTTACAAGTGCCACTTTTTGAAAACTTATGCAATGCTTAGGGGTAGAACATAAACTTATCATTCCATAGCATCCCTAAGCCAAAAATCAAACAAAGGTCAATGATAGGAAAATAACAAAGATACTAACATGTACAGTTAGTAAGTATAGGAATTATTGGAGAACCAAACTCAATGATGCTCTTTGGGCTTATCATTCAACATGGAAACTTCCTATTGTTTGTTCTCCCTATGAGTTAGTGTACAAGAAACTCCCAGCTCTTCCTATCCAAATAGAGCTATGTACACTTTCAATGGTCCATGACCTTGACCTAGATTTATGTCTAACCCAAAGAGCAAGATTAATGAATTTAAACATGCTAGATGAAATCAATTAGTGGGCCTATCCTTGAATGAAGTATACAAGGCACATAACAAGCAATGACATGATTGCAGGATAAGAAAAGTTAAATTTCAACCAAGAGATAAGATGCTCTACTAAAACTCCATGCACATACCTCAATGTACAAAATTCTGCACATACCTCAATGTACAAAATTCCTAATGTTATGGAAGGATCCTTATATTATCCATTGAAATTTTCCATCTAGGGCCATGATTATTTACCATCCTACTAGCCCAAACAAATGGTTATTAGGCAACACACAACAAGTTAAACCTTTCATGGACTTAAGAGTAACTAGTGGCCACAACACCTTAACCAATGGCCAAGCTCGTTCTATTTTTCAAATCTTTCCCTACCAAATCAGTTATGGGAGAGATGACCATCCATGCTAACATTTTGTAATGGTTCCTTAGTTTTTCTACTTTTTTGTTTTACATCATTCTTTATACATTTTTAATTTTCTTGAAGTATTTTGTAATTTCTTTTATATTTTTTCTTATTTAAATTTTCTTACATGTGTTTTTCTTCTTTATATTCATAAGGAATTTGATGCTTGATCAAGCTGCTAATTGTTAAAAGTTCAATTGAACTCTATACTTTGAATTGATTACTCAATAACTGGATTTCATCTTTGAATTATGACATTGATTAATGAAACACTATTTTTCTTTTAGTATCACACAATTATCTCATGTCATCCACCCATTCCACTCAACTCCACAATGTTCTCTCATCTTTGAAGCATGCAGTCCATTCTTGATTACAACTTATAAATGAATTTGTGACCTTGGTACTTAATGGACTTGGAATAAATCAAGTGGAATTGATAACAGTGTGGCTTGAAGGGAACTTGTCACCTTTTGTACCTACCTAACTTCTAAAGTTTTTCGGTTATTCTCATTGATTACTCGCCATTCCTAACATTGACCATTAATAGGAAGAATGTTTTTACATGGTGCGGTTCCCATGAAAAAAAAACATGGTAATTCAAAGCACATCCCTTAGATAAAATAATGAGCTATAAGAACTAGTTAAGGGGCTAGAAAGACATGTTATCCATGCTTAAAGGTACCCCTCTAACTAAGGTCCGTTCTAACTTCTTGCTTCTTTTTTCTTCTCTATTTGGAATGGTGAGTGATCTTTGAGAGTGTTCATAAAATCTAGGAGTCAAAGTTTCTAAATGTGCCAATGCAAAGTCACTAGAAGTGGATGGACTTGGTTTTTACTAAGGATGAGACAATATGAAGTCACATTAATCACACATTTCACAAGGACTTCATGTGACTAGGATGAGAGACTTTATTCTCCCACACACTCTCTCTCTTCCATCATTTAACTCTTATCATCCACCACCTCACTACCTCATATCATGGCTAATTAATGTATCCCTTTTGGTATGTGTTAATTCTTTGATGATTTCTTATGTGGATTCAATTTTTAACAATCCATGACCATTAATCATCCTTAGTGCCTACAAACTCCTAGGTATGAGGGCATGCAATGGCATTAAGGACATGAGCCTACTATGGGGAGGATTCACTTGCATACTCTTTCATCTAGGTTGTTAAACTTCCTATTCCTTAGTTATTTTACATTCAATTCCATTGTTTCCCAACAAGAGACATCCAATTTTGTAGTCCTTGCCAATATAATTTTCTCCAAATATCCTTTCCCAAATCAATTTCAAGCCCTCTTCCATGACTTGTCATCATTCTAGGCTTTTTTGGTTTCCATGGACCTTACTTTCATTGCCAAATTCTTTCCCAAAACTTAGTTTTTATTCATGAGAAATTCTTTCAAATGGCTAAGTCAACACATCCTCGTCAATGTAGCCTGATGTGTTAATGCATCCCCATCAACGCAACATAAAAAAAACTATAAATAGTATCAACACTTAGCCAAATTTTTCACATTTTCTCAAAACAAAAAGTAATATTTTTCCTTGAGCCCAAATAACCATTTGAGCATCCTAACTTTCACATCACTTGTCCGATTCACCTCATTTTTTGATCCTCTAGCTACTTGAGGTAAGTTGTATGTGGTGGGAGCTACAAAGCTTTGGTTTTTGAAAAAGAAATTTTGAAAATTTTTCCAACTCCCTAAGATTCAATTATTAAACTAATAATAAAATTCCCATATACTCCAAGTTAAACCTCATAAACAAACTCTGGTAGCTAATGAATGAAATAATAATAAAATAATCAACCTATCATGATCACAAATAAACCTAAGTGTAACTTAACCAAATGAGAAAGTTATTGAAAGAACTAGGGGTTACACATTAATTGCTAATCCTTGGTTACATTTTTGATTGCATATAGCACCAAAGAAGGGAGCACTTGTAGGAGGACCATCCTAATAGAGGGAGAAGTAGCCACAAGGAGGAAGGAGCCAACAATAGCTAGAGCAACCCCAAGAACATGAGGCTGAAACCCATGTAATGGGACATTTTTAGGAGCATCTCAAAGTGGGGTCTATTCAACAAATTTCCATAGCAAAAATTGACCAATCAATGCAGGATGAAGCATAAAAGCTAAGACCCAATCTAGAGGTCACATTAACAGAGGCTTACCTTAAGAAAATAAATTCCAAGGAGGTCCAAAGTTCAGTTCTCCAAGAACTTCAATTCAAGCTCTTCTTAGACTTGGAACTTGAGGATGTCCACACCCAACTATAGGGATCTTCCATGAAGTCCATTCTCTCATCCATTGGAGATTGGTACATGGGGGAGATGTACTTATTCTGGAGCAATCGAGAGGAAGATGTGATAGTAAAAGTCAAAGATATTACCATCTTCTATTTGGTTGAAGCTATTATGGAGGTTCTTTTCTTACCTAATATGGGATAAACATTAGCAGAGATCTCTACACAAGTAGATCTTGAAGCAAGGAAAGAATGGATCAAACATTGCTATGGGATGGGCAACAAGGAATATGTTGCACTAACTAAGGTAGAGTGTACATACTTCAAGGTAGTGGCCTACCACCTAAATCCTATAGTAAAGCCCAACAAGGTCATAGCCTTCTCCACCCATGCATGCATCGCTCTAAGTAGTAAATTCCTTGTCAACCTCCCTTAGCTCATCTACCTCAAAATTGAGAAATGCTTCACAGAAAATGAGTGAGGGAGGAAGAAATTTCTCTTTTCATGTCTTATCAGAAAAATTTGCACAAGGGGAGGCATAACACACTATGCCAATGATATGCTCCACCATGCTCCTACTATATCCTAGTAGGATATGATGAAGGAAAAAGTAATTGCAAAGTTGCTAAAAGAGGAGTATGCACCACCACCACCTACCAAAGAGACCACACCAAAGGCTTGTATAGCTACTGAAAGAATTAGAAAACTTCATGAGCAGTTGCTACAACAATAGCAAGGTGAGGCAAGTGGTGAAGAGTCATTAGTCTACCATCTAGTGTTGAGCCATCTCAACAAAGTTACTCAAACCATCAGCTAGTTGGAGCATACCACCCCATTGTTCTCCACACAAAGAACATAGGCATCTACAAGATTGATTCTAAGCACCTAAGAAGTTATGATGTCCATCCCTAACAAGTATTCCCTAAAATATTTGAAAACACTACAACTTTCTTGGTGCCCCTCAAGAAAGGCAAGGGGATGATTATCCTAATGATGAAGCATCATTGGTAGAAGACAATGGTAGAAGTGGTCTCTAATAGGAAGTTCGAGGTCTTAAATTATCCTGTGATAGCCATGCTAGATATCTGTAACTTAAAATATGTTCAAGCTCCTATAGGAGGATGAAGTTTTCGACTTAGCATAGCCCAACATGAGAAGGTGTTGGACTAACTAGTTAGAACTTGGCAACCACTTCTAGAGATCTTTAATCTTCCAGATGATATCACAATAACCCAATTGGAGTTGCTAGAGACAAAGGAGAAGTTAATCATTGCCAATGCCCAACTATAGGTAGTCACCATTGAAAACCAACAGTTGGCTACCAAAGTTGCAGAGTTGCAGGTCCATTTCTACAACCTCGCCATTCTCAACCCAAACATTAATAGAGATAAAGGTTTCCAATAGCTTCAATAGAAACTTAAAAAGGATAAGAATGTAAAGGAGATTATGATATTTAACATCTCATTATCAGAAGCATTAGCCATCAACAACAATAAGGACTTCATAATTTGATTTTCATCAAGAATATTCACCACTTGTAGAATGCTGAATAGCAAAAGGACTAAATGGTCAAATTTTTTTAACAATAAAAAGAGCAACTAGCCAAGATGAACCATGAATTGAGGAGGTTGGTAGTAAAGAATAGAAATCTCTTCATGGAGGAAGTCTGAATACTTTACCAAAAGACATCCATTGAGGTCGTCACCTATAAGAACAAGGCATTGAAATTTGAAAAAGGTTAAAAATCATTACAGTGACCAAGTGGGATTCCTCAAGGAGATAAATGAGAAAAAAATTCAAATAACTTACGCGAAGATAAAAAAGACCCTCCAGTAACTCCAATAAAGAGGCAATGTGTGGTAGCTGATCTTTAACAACTTAAATACATATAATAAAGTCGAGATCCACATGAAGGAGTTGTAGATAGAGGAGATGATAGAATACATGGAGTTTTCCAACCTTCCATATGCAAACATGGCTATGATGATTATAGGAGGGCCGAGAATGAAGTTGGAGAAATAGGTGGCCAATTTGTACCTCCTATACAAGGCAAAATTCAAGCAAAACAAAGAGAAAAAAAAACTTGGAGCTAGCCAATGCAAAGCTTGAAGTGTTTAAAAGTTGATTTACTAACTAATGATTAGTTGCTACAAACCTATTCAAGGAAATGAATGATTACCATGAGTTTCAGAACTTGGTAAAGAGGTTTGACATCAAACAGAAATAATTTGCAATGTGGTTTATGAATGCCAAGGAACTATTCTCAATAATGCCTTGCTCATGGAACATCCCTGTGCTAACCTGGATTGGCAAAGCCATGTTGATTGCGTATGATCCACGAAGCAAACAGAAAAAGATGAAAGCGTTTCTAGATCCTTTCTATCTTTCACCTGAAGTAGCAACAATAACAGGATAGTCTCAACAACCACCACCACAAGTGCCAAAGCCTGGTGAAGGTCCTTGAGCACCCCAGGAGCCTCCACCTCTTGGCACTATTTGAACTTCATCTCATCTTTAGATTTCAGAAGGATCCTATTGTCAATTTTATAAGGGATGTACAATTTTGTTGTCATGGACAAGAATTTTATAACTCTATACAATTCAGCACTTATAGTCAGTTAGTTAGTTAATAATTTCATGCCTCTCTAATTTTCTAAGAAGCTTAATCCTATTTTTTTTAGTTGATGATGAGTTTTCACTTAGTCGTGGGGGTATGATGAATCATCGATTAGCTATGTCGATGGGCATGCATCGATGTAAACCCATCGATGCATAATAACATGCATCAATGTAGTGTCATGTCAAGCCTATATAAATGCATGTACCCACTGCATTTATGACACATTATGTCATAAAGTAGCCAAGCTCCTGTAGTTTTTTTTCCTTAGAGTTAGAATATTTTTTAAGTGTTAGTCGTAGGAACTCAATAAATTGTATGAATCCTTATTCAAGCATCTTGTACCTAAACACATTGATGTGATCAGTAATAAGCAAAATATTCTTAACATTCCTTATAGCACTTGGAATAGATTAATATTTCTTTGTTGCACTTTATATTCTTATTTTAATTAATTAATGCATTTAATAATGAATAAATAAGTACGATCACTTCGAGCATGTCACTCAATGCTTGGTAATCCTAGTAGTGGCAATTTGGTATGCCCAACAATTAACACTTGATAACCCAGTAGCATTAATATGAGTTCAGGATGTGTACAGTAAGTGAACTCAAATACTTATGTTAGGATAGTTAGCCTTAGAATTGTTAGATAGTTAGATTAGCTAATTACCAACCATTTATCTTCTCATCCACACTCAGATTATATAAATATAAATGAGTATCATATGCCTTAGCTCATAATTAACCATACATATGAGCCTACACAAGTGAGAGCTAAGAAGACAACGATCACATTTTCCTAAGTCACCATCTTTATCTATAGGCACACTTAGGAGTTAAGTCCATGGAATATGACTAGATCACTAGTGCATGCTTGTGATTTGTATTTTCTATAATAATTAAGAAAAAAAATATAAAAAATATTATTTCCAAACATATACTATGAGTAATGTATAAGGTCAAAACCTTAAGAAACAAAATAAAAGGATCATCACCTAGAGGCTTGATGTTTATCCCACCAAGGTAGGGTCCTAGAAGGGCAATGGATGAGTTAAAGTCTAACCTCTTTCAAGTACTTGCACCCAAGCTCAAACCCAAGTCTAATAATACCTAAAGTATTACTTAAACCTTAAGAAACATAATATTGAGACATAATAAAACATGTAAGCTTATGAAGGGAAGGCATGGACAGTTGGAACCCAAAAATAATTGTAGGAGGGAGTTAGAACCCAAAATAATTGAAACATATGTGATGAGTTGTGATTTGATGGGCCCCAACATTAGATGTGTGACATTGGAGTCCCAATGTCATGTACACAACATCGAGGCTAATGAGCAACCTTAGATACCCAATGTCACCTCATCTGGACCTTGCCTATAAATACTGCACTTGGGCTTCTAAATGGAATATCTTAGAAAATAGTTAGTTTGTAGTTTCATTTCTTTAAACTATATTATTTCCAGTGCATGCCTGCAGTGTGATGTTTGTAATCGTATGGCACCTTTGTTCGAGTGTGATGTACTTAGACACATTACATGACTAGCAATAAAGATCGAGATTACTTCCATCATTGCAGCATGCACTTAGATTATTGTTGATTTAATTATTTACTACTTTCTTTAGTTAAATATTTCTATTTATTTTTATTTATTGTTCCTATCATTAAGCGGAATGCATACACCTTAATCACAAGTGTTTAAGTGGAAGTACTCGGTAACCTAGAGGTGTATCGTTTGGCATAACTGATGACATACACTTGGCAATCCCAGAAGTAGCTCCACAAAGTCCAAGATGTGTACAAATGATTAAGAGCATATACCATTACCTTAGGCTAAGTTAGACTTTGTTTCCATTATTCATTAGTTAATAAATTTATCTCTTTCTATCATCAGGAGTAGCATAGCATACAATCAAGAACCACATCATACACCTTACTTTGGACTAAACCATACATGACAAAGCTACCACTAGTCCAAGTGGAAAGACAACGAACTATGATCAAAGCATAATGATCTAGATCCCACAACTAGTTCCATCCATGGAATTTGACCAAAGCATTTGTAAACACTTGTGATTCATATGGTTAAGCATAGGGATGCCTTATTGCTCATCATTGGTGCCGTTACCAAGGATGGTACTAGTTATCTAGATTAGTTATATTATACACAATCATTGTAAAGGTATTAATGATATATCTTTCAAAAAATAATAAATCACACACACTATAAACCAACAACAATGTCTCTCCTACATGGAAGTGACAATTCATTGTATAGTGAACACATTCATTGGAGAAATAACGAGATATATGATGAAGAAAATTGGAGTGATCAACCTTATGTAGGGGTTTCTTATGATCATGACCACTCTGATGACACTCAAAGACTACATTCACCTAAGGTAGACAATCTTGGAGGAGACAATTTAAGTCCTAAACTAGGGAAGGTCTCAAGGACTAAGACCTCCTTGAAACCAAGGAACCCCAAGGAACACTATAGAAGCCATGACAATCCTTCCAATTCCTCATCTTCCTCTTTCCCCTCAACTTGTAGCTCTAAAAAAGATGACCATAGGTGTAGAGATAGAGCTCTACTAAATGGTTCAACTAAAAATTGAAATCAAACCCATGGGAAAGGTCAAAGACAACATCATCATGATCAAACGAATAAAGATAGTCCTTTCCCTCATAATTTTTTTTGATGACGATGAACCCTTGTTGGCCACTAAGAGCCTAATGCATATCAAAGAGGTTGTTAAGATATCTCACAAGCATCTCAAAGAGAGTTGTTTACCCAAGCTAGACATGAATAATATTCCTAAATTTTTAGGAGGCTATGATTCAAACCCACAACATCATTTACAAGCCTTCCATGATGCCTGTGCCTTCTATAACATTGAAAGTGGATGGAAAAAGTTTAAGCTCTTTCCTAGGACACTAATCAATAGAGCCAAAGTGTGGTATCGACTGTTGAGACCAAACTCAATTTGACGATGGTCCACAATGATAGAAATTTTTAACCAGAGATACCAAACCTATAAAAGAGTGTCCAATCTAAGGAGACAAATCCAAGAGTGGAAACAAGAACAACATGAACCCTTGAACATGGCATTAGATAGATATTATGCCATACTGAATTGATGCCCAAGCCATGGTTTCTCTGAGGAAAAGCAACTTTACAACATCATAGATGGGCTTTACAATGTAACAAGGGAAACCTTTGGGATGTATGCTCTAGGGAAATTATATGAGCTTCAAGCTTATCGAGTCAAAAGAGATAATAGATCATATGGCCAAAGAAGAAGGAGAAATGTGCAAATGGGAGAATGTCAAGAAATCTCAATGGAACCCAACTCTTCAATTAAAGCAGATCCAAATTTATGGAAAGGAAAATGAAACCACTCTTGATAAGGTGATCCCACAATAGACTTTGTTGATAAAGGAGTCTTTGGATGAATTAGAAGCAAATTTTAATAGGATGTCCAAATGGGTAAATGACAGCATCACAACTCTTATTGAGATGGTCACAGAGAAAATTATGAAACACATACCTAGTGAACACAATAAACAGAGGACACAAAACCAAGAAATATTCATGAATACTTTTTGGCAGAAAAAACACAAGGATGACAAAAGTAAGGCTAAATACTCCACCATAGAAAAAGATGATGGATGTGACCTATGCATATATGACCATCCAAAGGGCTAATGCCCCATATTGTTGCATCTATAGGAGTATTAGGTAGGTGTCTTAAATCTGAAGTTTTTGCAAATGCACATGCTTAGGAGACTTCCCCTCCCATAAGGTAATTTTAGATAGTCCCACAATCAATCATACCATCCTAATAGGACTTATTACCAACCTCAACATCCTCAACCATAGTGGAAACAATCACAATTGTGGGGGAGGCCACCACCACATCATCCATATCCACTAAAAATGCATGACTATTATGTTCAACACCCTATTTCTCCAACTAGGTCTGCATCCTCCACTTTAAATCACCACTACCACTCTCCCGAATACCATCTATACATGATATCCCCTAAAGGATCACCACCTCGTGCTTCTTGCCATGCATCTTACCCTTGATATTCTCATCATCCACCTTCTTATATGCCATCACCAGAAACTCAGGAAGGTTTAGTACCTCAATATCAACCAATGAATGCTACTTGTGCTACAAATGTGAAAAGACACGTTGGCACCAGTGGGTCCCAACTGGAAAGCTGGAAACGTCCCTTTTGGAGGAAAGGTCATAAGCCAAGGCAAACTACGCATGGACCCACCACATCATCTAAGCCAACACAAGGCCAATCCAGTGTATCACCTTCCTTATCTCAACCAACGTCCTCCGACCATACACACTGGCCATCATTTGTCAGTACTTCAATTCCACATCCAACCAATGAATCTACATGCGTGGGGAGACAAACAAATCCATGCATATCATATCATAATCAAGTGTGCTATCATTGGCTAGTCATCCATAATGCTAACACACCTCATATCTTGTCCCATCATACATATAACAATTAGATGTGTGACCAACAATTTTTCTACCTAGCCACCACACCTCCAACAAGTACTTAGTGGTGGGGCATGAAGGGTTCCCAATGTTTCATACATGCATGGATCCTTTTCATCCACTTATTAATCCTAGCCACAACTAAATTTTTAGTTGTGGGGGTTACCCCCCATTCTAATCTTTAGGATTTTTAAGTGCTCTTTATGTTTTTGTTTTAAAATTTTTTATCATTTTCCCATTTTTTCTATTTTTTCTACATTTTCTAGTTGTTATTTTAATTTTCCTTATATGTAATCTTACTATTGATCATGTTGCCCATTAAGGTGAGGTTTTTTCTCACTATGTTGTCAAGTCATAAGGGACTAATTATTTGGACACTGAGACTATGACATCCATTCACCCATTCCATTAATAAGAGGTTCTTTCTCTAGTCATAATGGTAATCTTTTTCATCATCCAAACTCTAAATAACTTCATAATCATTGTGCCTAAATGGAAGAGTGCAAAACCAAGACGGAATGTCAAGGGTGTGACATCAAGGGGATTTGTGGATTCTCTTTGGCTACTTCTATATGTTCTATCATGTTGATTAGGTTGTAACCATATCCTTGTAGATCTAACGAAAAATTGAAAGTAAGAGCAACTTTAGCTAGCACTGAATAAACTTCTACAAGTCTCATTGAAAATACAAGTACCCATGCTTGAACATTGGCAACTTCTCAGCACCATAAAAAAAACCAATAATTGTGCCATAATAATGCTCCTTCCTTGGACAAAATGCCAAGTGATGTTACTCCTTGAAACTTTGATAGTCTTATGATTGTTTATTGATGAGATGAAACAATGAGGTGTCATTGAAGGTGGTTTCGACTTGGTTTGAAACTTGGAACGAAGGAGACATGGTTATCTAACTATTAATAACACACAAGGTTTCATTATGACCATGGTATGGCACCTCATGTCCTGATTTCTGTGATCCCTTCTTTGATCCATTCCATCTCGTTGTCTGAATGTTCATAACTTGTGGTTTTCTATAACATGGAGTAATGATCTCAATTCGGTGGTTTTAAAATGTGTGTTTTGTTTCATAGGTATGCATTGCATTCGACTCCTCTAGTGCCTACGGACATTTTAGGCATGGTTACACAAGGGCATCATAGGCTCGAGCCTACTTTGGGGAGGATCTACTTGTGTAACTTTTGTGACTTGTACTTGTTTAACATGACCACATTATTTTTCACCTTCCATGCACTCCAATTGTTATATTTTATTGTTTCCCCAATCATGAACATACTTTGTCCCACAATCAAGCTTTCAATGCCCTTTTTCTTTCTCATTCTCATACTTTTACCATTGACAACTTCACCTTATTCTAGTTTTAGTGCCTCCAATTAATTTTTCCACTTACCCAATCTATAAATTTAATTTTCAACCTTCCAATCAAACCTAGAGCTTCAGTTTTCATATCCTTTGGCCCCATAAAAATCAAAATTTTTGGACCTCGACATCATGTACCCAACATCAAGCTAATCCAACATTGCATACATGACATCATGTACCCAACGTCGAGTCTAAAAAAAGTATATATAGTTAACCCCTATGCAACATGAACTTCATTTCTCTCATTTGTTACTAGGGGAGTTGTCATTTTTTTCTCGTGACTTAGAGCTCTGCGTCTCCATCGTCCACTTGCAATATCTAGCTCTTTAACACTTTGATTTTTGTTCCATTTGAATCTATCTGAACCCAAAGTGTTCAACTTAGTCATGGGGGTGCATGCATGCAAACTTTGCACCAATTTGTTAAAATTTGCTATCACCCAGAAGGTATTCTAAGCGTAAGGATGTTAAGAACTATAGGAATTATAGTGTACAATCATTAACGATAACACCAAATATCCAATTTTTCTAACCCTCAAGCCTATAACCATTATTTTAAGCCATATATAATGAAAAAGGAACTAGTTGCGATGGGTTGTATAAAGAGATAGATATTTTTTGGGAGATTTTTTCTTGAAAATTTTCCTAACCTTGCAATCAGATGCATAATGAGTGTAATGGACTAAGGTTATGAGTAAGGTACGAATTGATCAAGGATAATAAACATAACCTTGGTAACACTTGGTTTTCACTTGATTGCAAATGGTCCTAAAAAGAGGTGCTTAGGGTGAACCCTAGCAAAGAGCCACTAAGTATCCACATGGTGGCTATGGCTAGTAAGGAGAACAAGCAGAACATGCTAAATAGGAGGCCCAATCTTTTAGTATCCATAAAGAGACCCTTACTATCAAGTAATTGGCTCAAAGGGAGGTGATTGAAGTACTAGCTCCTGAACAGGGACAATATCTCACATTGCCCCTTGATAGCCTTGCTACCACATCAAGAAAGTCCACATTGGCTTTGGTCATTATGGAAATGAACTTTGGTCTATTCATGGAATTTACTTCTGAAGCAATGCAAATGCAACCTAAAGCATCCCCATTGTGGTCAATACTATTAGATAATTTTAGTGAATGGTACCTGGGAAAAGTCTATCAATTTTGGCACAATAAGGATGAAGGTACCATTGTGAATATCTATGAGGTGAATGTATCTTACACAATCAAAGATATAGCTACAGCTCTCAACCTACCTAATAAAGAAATCAAGGTTGCTCACCTATCCACCATATCTAACCTTGAAATAAAGAAATTATGGCTAAAGCGGGTGTCTGGCAAAGAAGATAAATCATACCATGAGATGACCTTGGAAGCGAGAACTTACTTTAAGATTGGGACATATCACCTATTTTCCACCAAAGGGCTTAATCACATTTTCATTTATGTCACTAGGGGAAGCACCATTCTAATGAAAATTTTTTTAGTTAACCTTTCCCAATACTATTTCATAGAGATCCAATGGTATTCTGAAGAAACAAAATCAAGTAGACCAACACTTTCATTTCCCTATCTGTTCAAAAAGTTGTGCAAGCACGTGGGAATCTTAGGATATACCAATGATATCCTTTGGAAGGCTCAGCATGCCTCCTTTGTAGAGCTCCTCAAAATCATAGAACCAAGAAAAGATTCTAGTGAGGAGTAAGAAGCTGAAAAGTAGGTAGAATCAAGAACTGAAACACAACAAGAGCTTGAGCAACACCTGCAAGCACAAGCTCCACCACCACTACCACAAGATTATAGATCATTGATGAGCCACCTACAAAGAATCGCTAAGACCATTAGCTAGGGGAGTAGGGATGAGGCTAATCTCTTCTGGGTTATGGATGACACCACACGACCCATCATATCAACCAATCCAATAAGGGGGAAGATCTTGGTTCATTCAAAAGGAGGGGGATCCCAATGGTCGCACCAAATCTCTAGGAGTTCTACATCCTTTTAATTCACATTGGAAACAGGAGAAGGCACCATAGTTGTGGTGCTACAACATGAGGATGCAGTAGGCAAAATAGAGGTGATCATTAATCATATTAAGTAATCATTCAATGTTACTGTTGTGCCTTCAACCAATTTGGTAGGGATAAAAGATGCATAAATGTTGGCCAGAACCTCAATGACTCCTGCAGTGCATGAGGATGTACTTGATCGTTTACTGCAAATAGGTCAAGTGATGACCACTCTATTTGACATCCCTTGCAATGTCATCATGGCACAATTAGACCTCATCACTATGAAAGGGAAGTTGTTCATGAATGAGGTTAGGGTAGAACATGCAAAATTTGAGGTGAAAAGATTACAAGAAGAGCTGGCTATCGTACATGTTGAATGATGAGATCTTACCCATTTTATCACACCAAACCAATTGGAGAAGTTCTAAATGGAGGAGCTTACCAAGCTGGAAAAGGATAGAGTAGCTACAAAGCAAGTAAAGGAGATGGTGGTCTGAAATGCCTCTATTGTAGATGCATGAACTCATGCACATAAAAAGGCATTAACCACTGTTCAAGAAGAAAATAAGTAGCTCACTAAAAAAAATGCTCAATTGATCATAGTGGAAAAGCAAAAGAACATCGTAGAAGAGAGTGTCCACTAGTTAAGGGAACAACTAGTGAGGGTCAACCAAGATATGAGTCAATTGGACCAAGAAAATAGAACCCTCTCTATGAAGGAGGTACACGCTATTTGTCAAAAGATAGTAATCAAGATCAACACATGGCAGAACAAGGCCAAGAAACATGAGAAGTTAAAAGAACACTTTTGAAACCAAGTTAGCATGTATAAGGAAATTAATGAGAAGAAAATCAAGATGGACAATGCCCACATCAACTCCTTGGTAGCACAAAATTCTGAATGGCAAGCCATTTTAGATAGTTATGCCATGGTTTAACAAGCGGAAGTTAAAAATAAGGACTTGCAGATAGAAGATTTGAAGGAATACATGGCGTTGGCTAACCTCATATATGCCAACCTTTCCATGTTAACAACAGGTCATTCCCATAGCGAGTTGGAAAAGCAAGTGACGACCACCTACACACCATATGAGAAGGAGTTTGCGAATCAGAGAGATGCTTTGTAAAAGTTATAAGTGGAAAACTTGGAATTAGAGGTGGTCAAAGCTAGCTACCAAGGATAGAAAGATGTAGCCTCAAACCTAGCTTAGAGATTGACAAACTATCATGAGCTAAGGGATAAAGATAGGGCCTTCAAGGAGGAACAATGACAGTTTGTGACATGGTACATCAAGGTAAATCAAACTTTTTTGCAACTTCCATGTTCTTGGGATGTACCAGTGCTAGCACAAATTAGCACAACACCTAGATGGTGCATAACCCAAGGACAGAGGAGGAAAAATTACAAGCCTTACTCAACTGTTACAAATTTTAGTAGNGCCATTTTTTCCATTGTTTAAGTTAGTCAATAATACCATACCTGCCTAATATTTTGTAAAGAACTTGTTCCTCATTTTTGTTTAACTTAAGGAAAAATTTTCATTCATTTGTGGGGGTATGATGAGTTGTGATTTGACAAGCCTCAACATCAGATATGCAACACCAAAGTCCCAACATCATGTACCCAACGTTAGGGCTAATAAGCGATGTCAAATACCCAATGTCGCCTCATCTAGACCTCACCTATAAATACTGCACTTGGGCTTTTGGATGGGATATCCTAGAAAATACTTAGTTTTCAATTTTCAAGTTAGTTTGCAGTTTCTTTTTTTAAAAGTCTATTATTTCTAGTGCATGTCTGTAGTATGATGTTTGTAATCGTACGACACCTTTGTTCAAGTGTGACATACTTGGACATGTTACATGACTGGCAATAAAGATCAAGATTACTTCCATCATTACAACATCCACTTAGATTATTATTGCTTTAATTATTTACTACTTTCTTTAGTTAATATTTTTCATTTATTATTATTTACTGTTCCTATCATTAAGTGAAATGCATATGTCTTAATCATGAGCATTTAAGTTGAAGTACTTGGTAACCCAAAGGTGTATTGTTTGGCATAACCAGTGATGTACACTATAGATGTGTACTATAGATTAAGAGTGCATATCATCACCTTAGGTTAATTTAGAATTTGTTTCCATTATTCATTAGTTAATCAATTTATCTCTTTCTATCATTAAGAGTAGCATAGCATAAAATTAGGAACCACATCATATGCCTCACTTTGGACTAAACCATACATGACAAAGCTACCACTAGTCCAAGTGGGAAGACAACGAACTATGATCAAAGCATAAAGATCTACATCCCACAACTAGTCCCATCCATGGAATTCGACCAGATCATGTGTGAACACTTATGATTCATATGGTTGAGCATAGGGGTACCTCACCGCTCATCAGTAGGTATACCCCAAGAGTTATAGAAGTTTATAGCTTAATGTTACCTAGTAGAATTGAACCTATGACCTACGGTTATAAGGCCAATACTCATACCACTAGGCTAACACTTCATTGTTAAAAAAATTTTTAATATAATTATAACCTAAGATATATGTAGTCCAATTATAATTTTCTAACTTAGCATTACTTACTAGAATTAAACCTATGACTTGAAGCTTATAAATCAAGCATCATACACAAGCCTCTAGGGATTGTTAAAGGGGGGATGGAGTAGGATGTTGGAACCCAAAATAATTTAAACATAGCTATACCCCAAGATATATAATCCAATTAAAACTTTATAACTCAACATTGCCCATAAGAATCAAAATCATGATCTGAACCTTCCAAATCAAGAATCTTACTACTAGGCTAATACATCATTGTTGTCCATGTCCATATTTATTTTTTGGCCTAATTTTAAAATTTTATATTCTTGTTTAGGTACTATTCTATACCTTTGTCTTATTCTTTTTCTTTATGATTTGTTACCACCTTCTCTTCTTTACTCTTAACAATGAGGTGTTTGCCTAGTGATACAAGTCGTGGCCTAGTAACCCTAGGTCACAAGTTCAATTCTACTAGATAGCACTAAGTTAAAAAATTCTATAAATATTTACATGTACCTATGTTTCAATTATTTTTGGTTCCAACAACCACTTAAAATCTTCAAAGGAAAAATCATTAAAGTTTACATGTCAACTTCATCTACTCTTTTGATCCTTCTTGTTATGTCACTATAACTTGTTGGATCTTATCTTAGTGAGTCTTTTTAATTCAAAGTCCTTCTTATTATTACCTTTTTTATATTTAATTGAGGACCTTGATGCTTTTCAAATTCTATTTATTAACATGAATTATTATTATCATAGGATTTTCACTTCTAAGAGTAGATCTTATTAAATGGGTTCTTTGAATTTCATAGCATGCCATGGCCTCATCTTTGATGTGATGTACCATAACTTATAATAGTACATGGTGCTTGCCTTTGCACCATTAATGTTATTGTGTTGTTTTTCTATTAACATTCTATTGTTTAGGATTAGGTTGATAAGCTTGCATAAAAATTTTAACAATCTTGTAACTAGCTACTACTTTGTAAAATCTCTCATCCATTAATACTAATTACAACAATTAAGATGCTAATGTGTTAGAACTTTCAACAATGTTTCCCATTTGATCTCTTTATAAAAACTATTCATCTTGATAAAAATATTAATGTGAATTTTGAATGGAATAAATCATTGTATGTGAATGTAACTCAAACTTGCTATCGTAAACTTTATGAAGTTTCCTACTACTCATTGTATGCTCATTTATCTCTTTTGGGAAATTAAGAAATGTATGATTTTCAAGAGTAATTCATATTAGTTCATAATTAGTGTGTGCTTAAAATAGGATAAGTTATGAGATAAGATTAATATGTTATTTATTACTTATTATAATAATCACTTATGATAGTAATAGATACCTAATGTCTCCCACAACAATGCAACTATATGGTTATTATTAATGCAATTCTTAGTGCTCAATCATACGAATCTATGAGCACATGTGTTAGACTTGATCAAATTCTATGAAAGATTAGGAATCATCAATTATTTCTATGATTGCATGTTATTATCTTAACAATTAGTACTTGTAGTTATTACAAAGAATGGTTAAGTGTACTTAAGGTATATGATTAATATATAATTTAACCCCATTTATAACTAAGATGAAACAATATGAAAATGTTAAATAAAATATAATAAATAATTGAATAACAATGTGAGATAAGTAAAATCCTAAAGTGTTAAGTAATTACTTTGTCAAACATGGGTACATTTAAGTGTAACCATTTGAATAAGAATTTGTTAGCTAATATCAAACACATACTACAGATACCTACTAATTGACTAAAAATTACAAAAAAAAAATTATAAGGGTTTTTCTACAACTAACTAATTAGAACTTTATAGTACATCCCAAGAAACAAGATGGAAAGCAAAGAATGTTAAAGATTTTGGCCAAGGTTACAAACTCTTCTAATCAGGAAAAGAATCACTAAACTGAAGTGGGCATCATTATTGATCAATTTGTCAATGATAAAGGGGTACAAGTATATTGTCACAGTGATTAGATTATGGGCATGAAAATTTTTCTTGGAAATGAGATTATTAATGTCATCAATGTATATTCTTCATAAATTAGCCTAGATAATTTAATCAAGCAAAGTTTTTGGGATTCCATGAATCAAGTGCTTCAAGAAGTTTCCTAGTAAGAAAGCATATTCATTGGAGGAGATTTTAATGATCATGTTGGATCTATGAAAATAGAATATGATAGAATTAATGGAGGACAAGGATTTGAAGAGCACAATGATATAAAAGATTCATTACTATAATTTACAAGTGCAAGTAAGATTGCATTTGCTAGTACTTAATTTAAAAGACAATACAACATTTAATTATATACAAAAGTGGTATAGATAAAACATAAATTGATTATTTCTTACTATGCAAAAGAGATTGGGCCATGTGCAAAAACTCTAAGGTTATACCTGGAGAGTGCCTTGCAACTCAACATCAACTAATGATCATGGACTTGGCTATATAAAGCCTTAGAGATAACATGAGAAAAAGAACTAAATATAAAAATGATAAAATTTGAAAGAAGATAACTTCACCTTATTTAAAGAACAATTGCTTCATGAAGGCACCCAAAATTGAGGTTGCTCTCCAAATTTAATTTGAAACTTAATAAAAAGTTGCATTTAAAAAATTGGAAATAAAATCTTAGATGAATAAAGGCAAAAAATACATCTCAAATAAGACATGATGATGAAGTGATGAAAGGTAACACACTATTCAAAACAAGAAAAAATGCCTTAAGAAATGGCAAGTGGTAGCCAAGAAAACGGGTTGATATATACAATGGTAAAAAGAAGACAATCGTAGTAGTAGCTAAAGACAAACATCAAGTCTTGAATAACTTTTATGAGGAATTAGGAACAAAGAAATGAGAAAATTTTATTTATAAATTGACAGAAATCATAAACAAGAAATGTAAGAACATTGATCATGTCAAATGCATCAAGGAATCAGATGAAATAATTTTACTAAAAAATAATGAAATTTTGAAAAGGTGGAAATTTTATTTTGAAGAATTATTAAATGAAGAATTTCCAAGAGAAGAAATCCAAGAAGAACAACCAAATTTGGGTTTCATTAATGAACTTTCCTTCTTTGAGGTGAAGATAAACTTATCAAAGATGAAAAATGGAAAAGCTATTGGACCATATAACATTCCTATAGAAGCTTCTAAAGTATTGGAAGATATAGGAGTTTCTTGACTAACATAATTATTTAACAAAATTTTGAAAGATTAAGAAATATCTAACAATTGAAGAAAAATCTTTGATATTTCTATTTATAAAAATATAGACATATTAAGTTATGCAAATTATAGAAGGATCAACTTAATCAACCATACTATGAAGCTTTGGGGGAGAGTCATAGAGTGACACCTCAGACTTAAATCAACAATATCAAAAACATGATTTTGGATGTATACCAGGAAAATCTATTATAGAGGCTATTTTTTTTTTTTACAACAATAGATGGAAAAATTCAAAAAACATAGAAAAAATATACATATTATCTTCATTTACTTGGAAAAAGCATATAACAAAGTACCTAGAGATATTATTTGGTAGGCCTTGTAAAGGAAAAACTACTGGATAAATATATTAAAGTGATTCAAGACATGTATAAAGGTGCTACCACTAAAATTAGACCAACTTGTGGAATAACATCTAATTTTAAAGTGATAGTAGGTATACATTAAGGGTCTACACTTAGCCTATACTTATTAATCATTATTATTGATTAGTCATGCCATGGGTTACTTCAAAAAGGCCTCCTCAACGTGGTGCTATCGATGTAGTCATGTCAACGTATGATTTGATGCATTAATGTGACTTCATCGATGTAGTGTCTATTTTCACCTATAAATACGCACTCACCCACCATGTTTATGGCATCTTTTGTCATAGTTGTAGTGAACTTCTAGTAGTTTTTCTACCTAAAAGTTAGAATATTTTTCTAAGTGCCTATAGTAGGAGTCAAAGAGTGTACAGATCTTTATTTGAGCACTATTATACCTAAGCATGGCAATGTGTATGACAATAAAGATGAGCTCTCTGATAAACCTTGCAGCACTTTGAAATAGATTAATTATTTCTTTTATGCATTCATTATTTTATGCAATTTCCTTTAATGCTTTAAGTAATTAAATAATTAATTATGAAATAAATTAAGATAAATTAGGCTAGATTAAATAGTGATAAATTAAGCACATAAGTACAACCACTTCAAGCATATGATTGATTCTTGATAATCCTTGTAACACTTTGGTGGCCCAATAGCATTAAACATGTTTAAGATGTGTATAACAACTAGGAACATATTCTTATGCTAAGATTAGTTAGATATTAACTAGTTAGATTAAATTAGTAATTAAATATATTTAATTCTCTATTCTTTATTCTTAGGCAACTTAGAACATAAAACATAAAAATGATAAAAATCATCTGCCTCAATTGCACTTAACCATACCTTTGCATTTCACAAGTGTAATTGGGAAGACAATGATTGTAACGGTTAGTTTCACTTCCTAAAGACTAGTGTACTTAGAAGGCTATAAGTCCATAGAATTCAACAAAATCACACATGAATGGTTGGTGATTCGTATGGTTGGGTGTAGGGTCTACTGGTCACTCATCATTGGTGTTGTTGTCGAAGAATTGTAGTTTGTTACTTGCCTTAACTAAGACTTAGTGAATATTATTTGAGATCGTTGGAACAAATCCTAAAGTTGCAATCATTCAAAAGATAATAATAATAATTATAATTAATACACAATGAATTTTTCTTTTAATCCAAAATGTCTTCTTCTCACAAACATGATGAAAACCATTAGTGCCCCAAGAATTCAAGATGGTGTACACTCATCCAAAGGAGTTTGTACCTAATGTCAAGTTCATCATGCATTAGGATGAACAACTATAGTAGAGAGATATGGAGGGCAACATTGTGTTGCCTCCCGGCTAATATGTCCCTGGGATGTTACTTCAAACTCTTAAGAGGTAGGGCATCCAGGATCTCCATGATAAATACGTTATGCAAGACCATGACTATCAGAACTACCATTCTACAAAAACACAATGCAAATAATACTGGCACTAAGAAATGCAAAAAGGCATTCTAGAGCCTTAAGCAAAGGCTTGTACAAACTTCAATTTTATGAGCATCTGATTAGTTCTAACTAATGGGATGTGATATTGCATGGGTCGCGATATCGCGTACGTGATATCGTGTCATCCCCCACAATATCGTGTATGTGATATCGCGTCACACTGCAAGTTCTATAAATAAGAGGCAGCTTTCCCTTGTTTATCCATCTAGATCTAGACCCTTAGCAAAACTCTGGTAGTTTTGCCTATCCATAGATAGAATAATTTCCATGTGCCCACAGTAGGAGTCTCAAAGTGAACGGATCTTTATTTGATCAAATATTGTACGTGAGCACATGTTTGTGTACGGAAATAAAGACAAACTTTTGGATAAACCTTGCAATTCATGGACTAAGCTAAATAGGACTTTAATTAATGTTATTTACTACTTTCCTAGTTAATCTTTCTCAACCCTCAACACTCCTAGTTAAGTGCATTTAGTACGACTACTTCGAGCATGTGCATTACGCTTGGTAATCCCAGTAATGAATAGCATTTGGTAATCCCAGAAGGTTGCATTGGCTTAGGGTGTGAACAGCAAGTGGGACAGATACTGATGCTAGACATTAGAACTTAATCAGTTAAAGTTAGTTACTTAGTCTCTTCACCCTTTCCCTCATTAGGATAGGCGATAAAAGATAAAAGACATAAAAATCACATACCTCAAACTTACTTAGCCATACAAACGTGACAAATACAAGTAAGTCTGGGAAGACAACAAATGATTAACCTTAAGTGTTCCATAAGGCGTGTAGGCACTTAGTCTACAGAGTTCAACCGGATTGCGTGTGTAACGCTTGTATTCGTATGGTTGAGTGTTGGGATACCTCACCACTCATCACCAACTATTTTACATTATGATAGATGCATCAAACTATGCCTTGGTAGCTATGCTTACATAGTTGGATGATCAAAAACATCCATATTACATCCACTATTCAAGCTAAAGCATTGTGGGTGCACAACTCAATTATACCACAATGAATTAAGAGCTAATTATAGTGGTGTATTCCTTGAAAACATTTAGGTGCTATGTGCTTGGATACAAGGTGTTTGTGCACATTGATCACAGTGCCATAGGCTTCCTAATGAATAAGTTAATAGTGAGCCCTCGTGTCATACGATGACTGGTGATCTTGTAGAGGTTTGATCTTACAATGGTAGATCAAAAGGGGACTCAGAATGTGGTCACTAATCATTTTTCTTAGTTACAATGGAACAACAAAGAGGATGAGAGCCCACTCTCTAATCAATTTCCTGATGAACTCCTTGTTGCTAGTGTAATAAATGAACAAGTGTCTACCAAACCAAAATCATACAATGGCATCCTCACTTCTCTTTTGACTCAAGAGATGCCATAAGATTTAAATGACTAGAAAAAATAAAGGTTTCTTCATTAGGCCAAATGCTTCATGGAAATCAATGAACACCTTTATAAAGTATGTGCCAATGGCTTGCTTCATCAGTGTGTTCCTGATGCTAACCAACATCGCATTCTCCAAAATGCTCATGAGGGTCCTTATGGGGGCCACTATGTAGGGAGATGCACAGTCATTAAAATCTTGATGGTGGGGTACTATTGGCCAAAAATATTAAGAGATGCCCACTAATTCATTTTCTCTTATGAACACTATCAACAAGATGATGGGATGATTACTTGAATTAAGGGACCTTTGTAGTGGATCCAACCATTGGAACCCTTTAACATCTAGGGCATAAACTTCATGGGTCCCATCACATCCATGTCAAATGGAAAGATATACATAATATTCAATATTAACTATTGTACAAAATGGGCAGAAGTAGCAACCATCATCAACAATGCATCTTCCACTGCTACACCATTTGTACAACAAAATGTTGTAAACGGGTTTGGAGTGCCATGTGAACTAATTTTTGATAATGGTAATCATTCCACAAGGGCTACTTTTCACAAGCTCATACAATGCTTAGGGGTTGAACATAAATTAACCACACCCTACCACCCCCAAGCCAATGGTTAAGCAAAGGTTACCAATAGGAAGATCATGGAAATCTTAACAAGAAAAATTAGTAAATATAAGAGAGACTAATGCACAAAACTCAATGATTCCCTTTAGCCATACCACTCAACATGAAAACTCCCTATAGGCTACTCTCCCTATAAGCTAGTGTACAAAAAATTACCAACTCTTCCAATTTAATCCAAACTCAATACACTTTCAACAGCCTGTCACATGGACCTTTACCTAAGCCTAGCACAAAAAAGAGATTGATCAACATTAACATGCTGGATGAGAATCAGTTGGTAGCCTTGTCCTTGAATGAAGTGCATAAGGCATTTAGTAAACAACATCATGACCTTAGAATAAGAAAAGTCAAATTTCAACCTAGAGATAAGGTCCTCTACTTTAACCCACACACATACCTCAACAAACTAAGTTCTAAACATTGTGGAAAGGTCCTTATATCATCTATGAAACCTTTTCTTCTTAGGCCATGTTAATTTACAAACCTGAGAGCCCAAACAAAAAGCAATTGGTCAACATGCAACACTAAAGCTTTTCCATAAGCCCAAGCAAGACAGTGTCATCAACACCTCATTGAATGGACAACCACACTCAATCTTTTAGATCTCCTCCATTAAACTCAATCATGGGAAAGATGGCCATCCATGCCAATCATTACAATGGCTCTTCAATTTTTCTACTTTTTTATTTTACACCTTTTTATTTTACACTTTCGTTGTTTTTATAACTTTTTCTTTTACACTTTGTCATTTTTCCAAATTTTTGTTTTACAACATTTTTAGTATGTTTTATTTTTCTTGAATATTTTATAGTTTCTTTTATATTTTCCTTTATTTTGGTATGAAATTTCCTTATTTTCTAATAAAATTGCTTTGTTTCCAACAAGACACAGTGATGTTGTAGTTGTTTGTTAATGGTGGTTTGTACATAATATTTTTGATTGCTAATGTTTGGTTTCTATTTTTGAATTTTGATGATTGATGACTAAGAAAAAGTTTCTTTTCCATGGAATAGGTAGTGAGTTCATGTCATCTACCCATCCATTAACTCTATGATTTTTCTTATTTTGGAAGTATGAGGTCACTTTTTCATTCATAAGACCTTAACGAACTTGTGACCTTGGCAGTTTCCAAAATCAGGAAAGATCCAAAAGGTTTGAAAAGGGTGTGACTTCAAGGGGATTCATTACTCATTATACCTTTCTACTTGAATGTTTTTCATGGATTTCTCACCATTCCATGTTGACCAATAACAGGAAGTTGAATAAGTCTTTGTATAGTGTGGTTCCCATTCAAAAATCCATAAAAACATAAAAATCCAAAAAATGATGGGAATTCAAAGCACATCCCTTAGACAAAATAAATGAACTATGTGCACTATTTATGAGACTAGAAAGACATGTTACCCATGCCTCAAGGTCCCCTATAACTAAGGGCCTTTCTCACTTATTACTTCTCTTTTCTTCTCAAATAAGGAATAGCATTTGATCTATGGGAGCATTCTTGTGTCTTAAGGGGTGGATTGGTCTTAGGATGGTGATGCAAAGTCACTAAAAGTGGTTGGTTTTAGTCTGGACTAAGGATGAATTTCATTAGGTCATCTAACCACATAATCCACAAAGGGACTTCATGTGATCATGATTTGGAACTCCATTCCACTTTCTCTCTTATCCATCAGTGCTTTCAATTTTTCATCTCACTATTGATTTTCATGTCTTCTTCAATGCCTAAGTTTGATAAATTGAAATTCTTAGGTAAATTCTTCAAGATTTACTCCTTAATTTTTCATAATCATTAATCAATTGTGGGTTCCACGAACTCCTTAGGTTGAGGTTATGCAAGGGTAAAAAGGGCATGAGCCTGCTATGGGAAGGATACACTTGCATAGCTCTTGGTTGAGCTAGTTAAGTCCCTTATCCTTAGGCATTTTTGTAATCAAATCATCTACATTCCCCATGAGTTGCATCCAACTATGTGCTCCTTAAGGCTTTGCTCTCATAAAATTACATTCTCCTATCAATTCCTCCATTTTTCTAACCTATCAAACCCTCTTCATGCATTTCCTCATGTTCTTGGCTTCATGGTTTTCCAAAAGACTTCAATTTCATATAAAAACTTGTATTTCTTGAGTATTTGAAAAGTCAACAATGGTCAACCGATGCATCAACACTTCCCCGTATAAGCTAAACTTTACATTGATGTAGTCCCATTGATGCATGGTAAAAATACTATAAATAGGATGCAACACTTAGCAGTTTTTGCCATTTTTCTTCAAACAAGAGGGGAGTTTTTGTAATTTTGCAAAGCCCCAAACCCTCCAAAACCCATATCTTTCACACCATTTGTTTGATTTCAATCATTTTTCAATCCTCTAGCTACAAGAGGTATGCTCTATGTCATGGGGGCCATAAACCTTAGGTATTTGATAGAAAAGTTTTTGGAATTTTTTTAACTCAACCTTGGGTTTAATGAATAAAATAATATGAAATCATCAACCCATGAAAGTTAAACCCTTCCAACAAACTCCAATAACCTAAAATTAATTAAAGTAATATTAAAATAACATTAAAAGATCAATCTACCATGACCACACCTTAGCTAAGTGTAATTATCCCAAAAGAGATAAGATACTTAATGTTATGAGTTACACATGATATGATAATCCTTGATCATGTTGTGGTCACAAATGGCACCAAGATCAAAGCATGGACTGGAGGCAGGACCATCCCAACCTAGGGATAATTGACCTAGAACTAGAAGGGGCCAATAAGAACAACCCAAGGAGCAGGAAGCCAAAACTCATGCCATGAGACCTCTTCATGAGGACCCTGAAGTGGAATCTATTCATCAAATTCTAGAAGAAGCAAAAATAAAGTAGTCTCATTGAGATGAGGCACTGGGTTCTGTGTAGACTTGAAGTTACCTTGACTTGTGCCTACCTTGATCAAATCAAGCTTAGGGATGTTTAACGTTTGGTTCTTTAAGGACTGAACTTTGGTACATTCCTATAGTTTGCTCCAAAGGAAGTTAAAGCTCAATTGCAAACCTTTCCCATGTGGCCAATCATCACTTCTAGTGGTGAGTGGTACATGGGAGAGACCTACCTCTTCTAGAACAATTGATAGCTAGGTGCCACAATTAAAATCAAGGACATTCACGTGTCCTACTCAATGAAAGCAATTGCACAGGCTCTCAACTTGCTTAATACTTGAACCACTTTGGCAAAGATCTCAACTAGAGAAGATGCTAAGGTAAATAAGGATTGGACCCAGAAATGCTATGGAGTGGATTGCAAGTAGTATGTTGTGCTCACTATGGTGGAACGTGTGTATTTAAAGATAGAATTCCATCATCTTAATTCACCAGTGAGGCCTAGTAAGATGACTACCTTTTTTACTCATGTGTGTGTTGCTAAGTGGAAAATTCCTTGTCAATCTTCCATAGATAATCAAACTAGAGATAGAGAAGTGGTTTAAAGAGAATGAACATGGAAGGAAGATCCTACCATTTCCTTACTTCATTAGAAAACTGTGCAAAAGGATAGGAATAGTTCACTATGCCAATGATGCAATTAAACATGCTCCTTCTACCTCTTAAGCAGAAATGATGAAAGATAAGACCCCTATCACAACCAAGGAAGAGAAGTAGCAACCACCACCCCTACCACCCACTCATAAAACAACATCAGTGTCCCACGTTACCTTTGAAGGAATGCATGAGATCCAAGAGTAGCTCGTGCATGAGCAAGAACAGTGACCAAGAATGAGTGGTGGTGATCCATCTATGTATCGCCTAGTGATGAGTCACCTCAAGTGGCTCAAACCATCAACCAAATGGAGGGAGGTTGGCCAATTTTCTCATCCCAAAGAATGTAGCTACCCATGAGATTGAATCCTAATGCCTAAGAGGTAACAATATCTCTCTTACAATAGTAGCGATTCCCAAAAATCTCTGGGAATGCCTCTACTTTCTCAATGCATCTTGAGGAGGGCAAGGGAGCAACTGTCTTGGTGATGCAGCACCATGGGTAGGAGATAGCAATAAAGGTGGCTACTAATAACATTACCAAGGCATTGAATGCACTTACAACATCTGTACTAGATGTTTCTACACTCAGAGATGTGTAGACATCCACAAGAATAGTTAGCAGTAGATTGAGCACAGCCCAACACAAGGAGTTGTTGAACTAATTGGTGGGAACTAGGCAACTAATTCTAGATGTCTTTGATCTTCTTGATACGGTCATTGCAACCCAATCAGAGCTATTGGAAGCAAGAGGCAAATGCATTACCATGGAGGGGTAACTTGAAATAGCTCAAGCCTAAAATCGATGCTAGGCTATGAAGGTTGTTGAACTAAGAGCTTGCTTTGCTAATCTTGCATTTCTTAACACTACACTAATCCATGATGAAGCATTTCAATAGCTTCAAGATAAGCTCAAGAAGGTTGAGAATGCAAAGGAGACAATGATCTTTAATTAGGCTAATGCCACCATGCATAATATCAAAAAGGCCTTAGACTAGACTCACCAAGAGAATGTAACTTTGCCCACAAAAAATCATCACCTACGAAATGTTGATGTGTAGAAGTAGCAAACACAAGATTTCATCCATCAATAGTAGGAAAAACTAGTTAGAGTGAACAATGAACTAAGGAGATTAGCAACTAAAAATAGAAATCTCTCCATGAAGGAAGTTCAAGATCTTCACTAGAAATCTACAATAAAGGTAGTCACCTGAAAAACTAATGATCTCAATGAAGGAGGTGATGTCTAGTAGCCTATCTTTGATGGGCTCAATGACTACAACAAGATAAAGATCCACATGAAGGAGCTATAGATCAAGGAAATGACAAAGTACCTAAAGCTTACCAATCTCTGTTATGCAAATCTAACAATGCTCACTGTTGGATGACCACAGTCTGAATAAGAGAAATAGATGGCCAATTCATACTTGTTGTATGAAGCAGAGTTAAAGAAGCACAAAGACATCAAGTAGAAACTTGAGGTGGAAAATGTAGAACTTGATTTTCTTAGGTAGTGCTTCACCGATTAACGATCTATAGCTAAGAACCTAGCCAAGAGAATGAGTGACTACTAGGAGCTATGGAATGTAGTAAAGGCATTCAATGTTAAACACAAATGTTTTGCTACTTGGTTCATCAATGTGAAGGACCTATTCCTAGTAATGTCCTATCCATGGAATATTCCCACATTAGGCCACATTTGTAATGTAGCATGGACCGTGAACAATCCTAGGAGTAAGGAGGAGAAGATAAAGGCATTGTTACATGTCTTTTATCTTCCATCAAAAGTTGCAACTGTTGTTGGAAAACCACAAACACCTTAACCATTATGTGTGCCTGAAGAAGGAGAAGGTCCTTTAGAGCCTCAGGAACCTCCACCACCTACGACCATTTGAACTTCTTCCTCTTCTTCACATCACTAGACGAATTGCATTTGTCATTTTTGTCCTTGTGTTCAATTTTGTTGTCCTGAACACTAGAATTTTATAATGATTATAAATCGATACACTTAGGCACTTAGTGTTTGTTTATGTTTGTGTATGTCAGTAATTATTTTATCACATAGAACATGACTAGCCTATGTCCATTTTTGTTTATTAAAGTGGAAACACTATAGGACAACAATCAAGATTGCTATCTGATATGGGACAAGGCTAGGATGACAAAGATGTTGAAAGCTAGGATGATGATGATGAATTAGAAGTTTATAACTTAGCATTGCTTACCAAAATCAAACCTATAACTTGAATTTTCTATAATTATGTCATTTAATTTCTTTATTTCAATTTGATCATTTTGATCATTAGCATTAAATTGATTTTTCGTATCTTGATTTTTTAAAAAATGATTAGCTTCCCCATACATGGTGATATGTTAAAAGCTTCTTAAACTTATACATAGAGTTTGTGACTAGCATTAGCATAGATGATTGGTTCATTAGCCATCCAAGGGGATGCTAGATCCCAAAAAATTATTAAAATAATTAATGAGTGGTGCATATCCCATATGCCCAACCATACAAATCACAAGCATTGACTAGCAATCTAGTTGAATTCCATAGACTTAGTTACCTAGTGGTTAATATTCTATCTAGTGAATTGTGTAGTTGCAAGGCTGTTGTCTTCTGAACCCACACTTCTATTTTATCTGTGTGTATGATTAAGTGTGGTTAAGGCATAAGATATATATTTTTATAATTATTTTCAATATATTTTTCTTCTAACAACTAGATAATTGAATGGAGATTGAATGATTAATTATCTAATAAATTAACCAGTTCATTAACTAACTACCCTAACATGGAGTATTCATTTCCACTTGTCGTACACATCTTGAACTAATATTAACACTAGCAGATTACAAAGTGACTATTACTGGAAATACCAAATATCCACTACTGGGGTTACCAAGCACTAACACTTTATGCTTGAAATAGTTGTACTCACATATTTATGGTTAATTTCATTAATTATTGAATAACATAAATGTAAATTGCATGGAAAGTAAAGTGTTAAATAGAAATAATAAACTAATCTAAGTTCTGTAATGGATGTAGGAAATCTCAATTTTATTGTTGTTTATGCCAATGTGTTTAGGTACATAGGCACTTGAATAAAACATCATACAATCTCATGTATCCACATTGTGGGCACTTAAAGGAAAATTACTCTATCTCTAGAAGATGAAAACTACAAGGATTTAGCTAAGACTAAGATCAAAATGTCCCTAAATGTAAGAAGTATACACATTTATATAGGCATTGACTACATCAACGTTGACATATCTATGTCAATGCATCCTACCATGTGTCGATGGGGATACATCGATGAGGCTGCATTGATGAGCATGCACCAATGTTGCTTGTCTTATTGATGTTTTATCATACCTCCATAACTCACTGAAAACTCATTCTCAAGTGAACAAAATGAGGATTGATTTTCTTACAAAATTAGAAGGCATGAAATTTATTAACAAAAACACACACTGAGCAACTTCTAACTAACTTTGAGTGCTAGATTATACATTGTTTACAAAAAAATGAGTGTCCATTACAAAACAATTGCACACTTTACAAAATTTTCAACAGGCACTTGTAGAATTGTTGAAGATGTGATGAAGTCTTACATAGTACTTAGAGGTGAAGGCTCTTGTGGCTCTAATCATCTCTCATCCCATCTCGATAATATTGGAGATTGAGGTTCACCTATTGTTGCCGTTGTTTCTACTGAAAGCTTGAAAGCATCCAAAAGTGCTTTCATTTTTTCTCTTTGCTTCCTAGGTTGTGAAGGCCCTCCTACCTATGGTCCTCACTTCAATATCATCTATGGTCACAAACATTACCCATGATTAACTTTTTAATTTCTAATCCTTATTTATTTTGATACATTTTTTGTTACATTGGATTATGTTTCATTTTTTGGTGTTAATAAATGGTCATCTCAATACTTTGTTTGTGATCTTGTCTAGTTGGATTATTTTAATATTATTTTATTCTTGGCTATTCAAGTTCATGTGATGGTCTTAACCCTTTATGGTAATTGATTTTAATATTATTTTAATGGGTTGACCATGGGGAGTTAGACAAATTTTAAAACATTTTATACCAAAAACCTAAGGTTTATGTCCCCCATGATGTAGAGCTTACCTCTGGTAGTGTGAGGATCAAAAAATAGATGAAATCTAGTTAGCAGTTGAAGAGTTATGGTGCTTAGAAGGTGCTTGGGCTCCAAAAATTTGAAGAAAACTCCTCTTGCTCATTTGGAAAATGATGCAAAATGAGCTAAGTGTTGCACATTTTTATATTATTTTTGCATTACTCGATGGAGATGTGTCAACAAGGCTATGTTGACTAAGCCCACTATGTCAACAGGGATGCATCAACACAACCATGCGTAGCTCAATTTAACATTGAAAAATAAAGGAATTTTGTATGAATTCTAGAATGAAACAAGAGTCCAATGGAAGCCAGAAAGACGTAGAATGATGGCAAAAACATGGAAGAGGGTTATGTTGGCTTCAAAGAGGAGATTTAAGTAGATTCAGATGAACTTAAGATGCCAAAATAAAGCAAAATTGAATGTTTGAATGCCATTGAAATGACAAATTAAACAAGTAATCCCAAGTAGGAAATATAACTGAAATGAAACCAAAGGAATGCAAGTGGGTCCTCTCCAAAATAGGCATAAACCTCATATGCCCTTGCGTACCTTTATCTTAAGGAGTTTGCAGCCTTCAAGGATGATGAATGGTCTAGTTTAGTTTAATTTTGTATGAATCAATAACTCTTTAAGGATTATATGGTCTATAAACAAACTAAAAAATTTCCCATGGCATGAGATAGTGAGGTGGTAAATTATGAATGAAATGATGGTGGATAAAGAGAACATGGAAGAGATCATCAACATTCTATTTATACAAGATTCTTTATGTAAGTTATGGTTAAGATGATCTAATTCCAAGTTTTTATACATCAAGACCAAGTCCATTCTTTATTT
>MNCI01031355.1:0-10979 GCA_015680685.1 Gnetum montanum
TTTTACCCTAGTTAAATATAGTTTTAAACCTTAGGGTGGATTGAAAAATCATTCTGAGTCTTAACTTTTGTGTTGCAATATTTGATAATCATTCTTAAAAAAATTACCCTAGTTAAAACACTTCTAAACCTTAAGACTCTTGATTTGGAAGCCCTAAGTTATCAGTTCGATTCTAGTGGGCAATATTCAGTTATAAAGTTCTAACTGGACTATATATCTTGAAAAGTACCTATGTTTCAATTATTTCAAGTTCCAACGCCCACTTATCAACCTTAAAGTTAGTGTGTGAATTTGATATATGCTTTCAAGGGGTGGAAGGGAGAAGAAGGGGAGGGGGAGCAGGGGTGTGGGGTGGGTGGGTGGGGGGTGTTGCAGGAATGGTGGATGGGTGGGGTGCAATTGGACACCAAAAAACTAAATAATGATATTTTAAAAATTCAGAGTAAATTAAATCATCAAAAAGATACTATAAAGAAAAAGCCCAGTGATTTTTGGAATGCGCTTTCAAGTTTTCATCCTTACAAGCAATCCTAAAAAACATCCCCTTTGGGATAGAAAAATGATTAAGTCTAGCCCTTATTTAAAAGCATCATCACAAGTTTTGACTTCTTATGAAAGGATTTCTTGTAGAGAGAAAGAGAAAATGCTCTCTAATGAAAAAAGAATACTTCAGCTAGAGATAATGAACAAATAACAACAAAAGCTGAAAGCTTTCTATCCTTGAGCCTTCAAAATAAAAAAAAATTAATATTGTAGAAAACAAAGTACTTGTTTAACTTTAACAGGAAGCTTTTTTTACTCGAAGTTGTAGTTGAACAGTGACATCTTTAAGAATCGAGGATCTGACACTTGAAGAAAGATCATAGTTATGCTCTGACAATTCGAAATGTAAATAAATGAAGTCGACAAAGTAGGCTGATCATAAGAATGACTTCATTGATGCTTGGTTGAAAGTTTTTACAAATTTAGATATCCATCTCCAAGCATGTTGAGCAATAAGACACTAAAAAAACATGAGAAAATGAGTCTTCACTTCTACAAAGAGGTCATAGAGGAGAAACATTTCCCATATGTTTAAGACAAGTGCCGATAGGATGACCTTGATGAATAAAATACCATAAAAAATAAAAATTTTAGGAAATGTAGGAGCTTTCCAAATATATTTTATTTTTCTCATCCAAACATGCAATGATAATTGTATTTTCCATGCCTTCTTGAATTTTTTATGAATAAAATCATTCTTTGCAATAATCTCATAAGAAAATTTTGAATTAAAAGGAAAAATATGTGTGTCACCATTTCAAAAAATATTTGAAAAAGCCTATTGAAAATTTTTGTCAACTTTAAATAAAATCTCAAGATTAGGGATTAATATTTTAAAATTTTTTTCCTCTTTGTATTCAAACCATAGAGGCTAGAAGCTTCATTCCCAATAATCTATCTATCATGCATATGTAGATAAGAAATTGTAGTTGATGAGTGGCCAGTTGCCCTTACACTCAACCATATGAATAAGAACGCTGCACGCACGATCCGATCGAACTTTGCATACAAGCTAGTTGTGGCATCTAGATAGTTACTCATGATTGTAGTTTGCTATCTTCCCACCTAGACTAGTATTTGTTGTGTCACATATGGTTTAGTCCAGAGTGAGGTGTATGATGCAATCCTACACTAGTGCTACTCCTAGAGGCAATGGAAAATAGTTTTGATTAAGATAGGAGGAAAAGGGAGAGAAAGTTAAGCTAATAGGAAATGGAAGGAGAGAGTCTAAACTAGCCTAAGTGCGATGAGCATCCGTTCCTTAATCATCCATACACATCTTGGACCTTGTGTATGACTACCACTAGGATTACCAAGTGCATGTCCTAGGTACGCTACTAGGATACCAAGTAGTCACACTTAAATGCTTGTGATTAAGTCGTACTCATTTCATGTTTAATGCAGGAATAGGAGTTGAGGGTAAAGAAGTATTAATTAAGAAAGAAACAAATAAAAATAACAATTAAATAATTAAAACTATGTGGATGCTACAATGAGGAAGTAATCTCAATCTTTATTGCTAATCATGTGCATGTCCAAGTATGTCACACTCGAATAAAGGTGTCATATAATTACACTCACCACATTGTGGGCATGCACTAAGAGAAAGGGTTGAGAAGGACTAAAAACTGAAAACTAACTCCTAACTACACTACTATTGACTAAAAACTAACTGATTGCTTTCTTGTGTGCCCACATGTATATTTATAGGCCTACACAGGAGTCATGATATTGTGTATCCGATATCACTATTTAGGTCGTGATATCGCACACCCGATATCGTGGATCCGATATCACGAGTTCAATATCAGAGCCTAATGAATCATGATTCATCATACCCCCATGACTGAATGAAAACTTCTCCTCGAGTCGAACAAAATGAGAATAACCTTGATTGATTATACAATGGATAGGTATGGGATTATTGACTAACTAAGAATTTATTCATGTCGCAGTGGAGAATTGGATAGAACAAAATTGGGACATGAACACAAAATTATAAAATTACAAAATTGCAAAATTTTATTGGAACTCATGTGGTTCCAAGTGGTGGTGGTTCCTCCATGGGATGCTTCCCCTTGTCTTGTGCTCTAGGTTTTGGAACTTGATGGCTTTGAGATAGTGCCTAGAGCTTTTCCTCTTTAGTTCGAGGATCCTGTGCCATCCATGCTGATGCTCCAATGTTTGATGGAGTCAGCACCTCCCACGAACATGGCAGTTGTGAAAACATCTGATTTACTTTAACGTACTAGGCCACAAACAACTGTCATTCCTCCTTGTAGGCTCTGGCTTTGTCCTTGTACTCCTGAAAATCTGTAAGTGATTGAGCCAAGTCTTCCACATCTTTTGGCCCTTGGTAGCTAGCCTTGACCACCTCTAGTTCAGAATTTACGACTTCTAGCCTTTGCAATATTTTCTTGTGCTCTACAAATTTTGCTTCATATTTTGCATAGGTGGTAGCTACCTACTTCTCAAGCTCTATCCTAGGTCATCTTGCCATCAACATGGCTAAATACCACAGGTTTGCCAATTCCATTTACTCTATGAGATCTTGAATTTGCAGGTCCTAACTTTTGAGCTCTACCTGATGGATGAATGTGTATGTGTCCAATATGGCCTACCAATTAGTGTGTTGAGCACTGAAATTGTTAATGTGGGCCTTGGCCATCTAGATCTCTTTCTCAATGACTTACTTGTACATTCCCACCTAGTCTTTGAAATGCTCCTTTAACTTTTCATGCTACTTGGCCTCATTTTTCCACATGATTATTTCAATGACCATCTTCTGACAGATTGCATGTACCTCCTCCATTGAGAGGGTTCAATTTTCTCTGGCCAAATGATTAATTTCTTGGTTGAGCCTGATCAACTATTCTCGTAACTGCTAAAAGTTTTCTTCAAGAACATTCTTCTATTTCTCCATAGTGATCAACCAAAAATTATCAGCAGCAAGTTATTTATTCTCTTCTTGTAAGGCTCTAAGTGCCTTGGCATGCACGTAGGTTTGCGCTTATGCCTTGGAGGCATCCCAGTTGGCCTTTTCCTTCTCCTCCACCACTCTTTTATTATTCACCAGTAGTTTATTGAGCTACTCTATCCTGAAAGTGTCCTGCTGGTCTACAAGAACAAACTAAGATGGGTCCCACTATGTAGCTTACATGGTAACGAGCCTCTCTTGGAGTCTTGGCAACTCTACTTTAGCGTGCTCAGCCTTGATCTCTATCATAACCAACTTTCCTTTGGTGGAGATGAGGTTTGATTGTGTTGCTGTGAAATCTTGTGGGATGTCAAACAAGGATGTCATTACTTTTCCTATCTACAACAACTGATTAAGGACATCCTCATGCTCCATAGGATTCATTGAGGGACTAGCTAGAGCTTGAGCATCCTGTGCTCTTGTGAAATCTACCAGTGGCACAACAGGGACGTTAAAAGATTCTTTGATGTGGTTCATAACCACTTCTATAGTTCCTGATGCATCTTAGTGTTGCATGACCACCACCATGGCCCCTTCACCCATTTCCAATTGCACTTGGAAAGACGCAGCATACCTTGAAATCTATTATGACTAATGGGTCTCCCCTCCTCCTATTTGGCTGGACACTTTGCCCCATGTGCAATCAATAGAAATGATGGGTCGCACGATGTCATTGATGACCCAGAAGAGATTGGTGTCATCACGACTTTCCAAACTAATCGTCTCAATGATGGCCCTGAGATGGCTTATCGACGGTTGGTAATCTTGTGGTGGTGGCGACGGTTGGTCTCACTAGCTTATGCTGGGCCCTACTTCTTGTTGTTGATTACACCTTGTATTTGGGAGTTGGATGGGTCCTACAATTTGAGTTGTAGGGGGTCCCACCATCTGTTCTTGTTCTGGCTCCAACGTCTCACCAGCACTCTTCCTTGGGGCTGGTGGCTTCAACAATTCAAAAAATGAAGCATTCTAGGCCCTTTTGGGGACATCATTGGTGTACCTCAAAATTCCAGCATGCCTGCACAGCTTCCTGATGAGATAGGGAAATGGCAATGTGAACTTCCCTGTCTTGCGTTCTTCAAACCACCTTAAGATCTCCATGAGATATAAATGGGAAAGGTTAGCATTAACCTTACCCATCAATATCGCACTTCCTCTTGTGGCATATGTTGAAATTCTATTTAATCCTTTTGTGGGGAATATGTGATAAGTGCCAAATTTGAAATATATCTTTTCTTCCAAGGTCAACTCTCCATATGTTTTGTCTTCCTTACCGTATGCCCTCTTCAACCAGATTCTTCGTGCATTAGCATCGAAGCGAGTGGGTAGGTGAGCAACTTTTGGCTCCATATTTAGAAGATTCAACACTTTCGAAATGGCCTTGGTGAAAAAATCAACAGACACACCACCAATGTCAATTGTGGTGCCTTCTTCCTTATTATGCCAAAACTAGTATATTTCTCCTAAGTACAGGCACCGCTTTTAGAGAGGATAGGCCATAATGGAGATCCTTTGAGTTGGTCTTTAAAGACCTCAGGAGAAAACTATATGAAAGGTTGGAAATTTAGTTCCATGATCATGCTTCAGAGACAACGTGAGGTGTTGTCCCTATTTAGGTGCTTTAGCAGCTCCTCCTTCCACCTGTCTTGACTACACAATAGTAGGAGGCTCTTGATGGACACTAAATGATTATGCCTCCTACTTTGTACATTCCTTAGGAGACACCTAGCCTCTACCTCTCCTTGATCATTTTGACACACCCTGAGAGGGTCCTTCTTGTTGTCCACATTTAGGGGCCATCTGTAATCACACAGGGCCAATCATTAGTAAGGTTGCTTACAAGGATTGAGTTAAACCTTACTTCTTGCCTTAATGAATTCATTTTCTTATTCTGTGTGATTTAGAGTGAGGAAAAATGTCCCCTAAAAGGTTTAGTATTGGGCCCAATTTGATTAGGTGGCTTCAAAGTTTAATTTCCTGGTGTAAGTGAGGAGATAAGATTATTTTTGGCAACATGTTTATCATTTTTATAATTAATTACCATTTATAGTATCCTTCGAAAATGATGAATTTTGAAAAATTTATGCATAATTTGGAGTGTACCCTTCCCCCATGACTAAGCTAAACACTCCAGGTTTAGGTAGGTTCGATCGAAATGAGAATTGGAGCACTAGTGAGCGAGTTATGGTTGTTTGAGAAAGAGGTGCGCAAGTCGCACTTCGTGGAAGAAAATTTGAAAAACTCCCCCCACGTGAACAATTGAAAATGATGTTGAAGTGTGTGGGGGGATTCATTTATATAGGTTTTTTGGACATGATATTATGTACTTGATAGCGTGACCCCGATATCGCGTCCGACCTGATATCGGGTACCTGATATCGTCACCTATTGAAATAGGGTACTTAGAAAAGTTGATAAATTTTTGAAATTCTAAGGTCAAAAATGAAGGACTTGAGGTTATTGTAAAAGGTCCAGGGTAATATTAAATAGACCAGAAGGCATAAAAAAAAGTATAATGGTGTAGAAGTTGATAATGAAACTCATGAATTGGATGAGGAGAAAGACATGTTTTAGTACATAGGAACATTTGAACCAGAAGGATGATGAGGGAAAGAATAATGTTGGTAATGTAATACTTGGAGGGTATAAAATGATATGATGGTAATATGCAACGAGTGTAAATTTCAAGGGTTACATTAGTGGATCCTCCCCAAAGCAGGTTCCTACCAATAATGCCCTTACGTAACCACCCTAAAGATGTATGTTGGCATTCAAAGAGTGAAATGTAATCAACACCAATTCCACAAAACACACACATGTAAATACCATCGTGATGATTTATAAATACAATGCTATACAAGTCACGAACCCCAATTACATGGATAACGAGATGAGGAGAATTATAGAAGGGATTGCAAGGAACATGAGGTAACTGGCCTAGGGCACAATGAATCTTGAGTGTAAGGCATGATTAATGCATCATTATCCGGTTGCTCAAAAATCAAGACCAAGCCCATTCCTCTGATTAGTGACATCATATTGTTTCATCCCAAGGATAGACAATCATGAGAGCATCATGACAGCAAGGTGTACGATCACTTGGTGTTTCATGCAAGGGAGGAGTGATTCAAAATTGCTTTGTGACACTTTTCTTTTGATCTTTGCTTTCTTCTTCTTTTTTCTATTTGTGTGGCCACTTTGACATACTTTTCTTCTCTCTCTCTCTCTCTTTTGAGTGCTTAATCCAGAGAAGTCACCTACCTTCAGGCATGGGTGCATGTCTTTCCTGTGGAACCCCATAGAATAACATTGGTTTCCTTGATTGAGTGCCTTTGGATTACTCTTAGTCCCATTTTTCGTTAGATCTACAAGGATCTTAGTACAACTAGGCTGCATGATAACTCCTATAGATGTCATCAAAGAGAATCCACAAGTCCCCTTAATGTCACACCCTAGACATTCCTGCTTAGTCCATCCTTCTTTACTTTGGGCATAATGAGCACAAAATTACTTTAAGTTTTAATGATGTCAAGAATATCATTGTACCCAGGGTAAGACCTCTTATTAATAAAATGGTTGGGTGGATGTGGTGAACTCGCTGTCCAAATAATTAGTTACCCGAGACTTGATAGCAGAGAACAGCACCTCAACTAATGAGTCACATGAGTGCTTTATTCATAGATGAGATTACTCATAAAAAGGGAAAACAACAAATGAAAAGAAAAGATGAAACAAAAAATTGAAAAATGAAAAACTGGAAAACAAAAAATTGTAAAATTAAAGAAAAGGAAAAACATTTATTAATTCTACATTGTTAGAATGGGGGATCTCCCCAATATCTAAACTTGTGATCATGACGAGAATTAATAAATGGAAGGTTGGGATCCTTGCATGTTGGAAATATTGGGACTCAATCATATCTGAACCACTGGGTGTCTTTTGATGTGGTGGTTGGAACGTACCCTGAGTAGGGTTCACACACTTGATTAATGTTAACATAGTGGGGCAAGTTATAAGATGAGGTTACTTGATAAGTAGTTGACTAGCTATGGCACCCATGACCATAAGATGGTATGCAAAGATCATGATGTCTCTCAACATGGCTATATTCATTGGGTCGTATGATTGTTGGAGTGTTGTTCGGTGGCCTAGAAAAAGTAACATGAGGTGCGAGGTTTGTGGAGGAAGATGCACCATAGTGTTGGGCTTGTGCTGTGTTGGGGAATGCAGTGGTCTCAGAACTAGGTGGTCCCTTTCTACGGTCATGTCTAAAGGAGGAACGCCTTCAATGTTGTAGAGGATTCTCACTATTGCTGATGGTAGAAGCACAAGTAACATTTGTGGGTTGATGCTATGATGCAAACCCTTCAGGTATAATTGGTGGTGGTATAGAAGGGGGTGACAGATGAGAATATTGAAATTGAGGAGAAGTGTAAGTCACATGAGGTGGTAATTTCATTGGAGAGATCATGGGTGGATAGTACTTAGGAGAATGATAATAATGTGGCAAGATAGAGGATGTTGACCCAGTTTGAGAAATAGGATGTTAAACTTGATAAGCGCTTGGGTTCGGATGATATGAAGGGTGTAACCAGTTTGAGGGTGGCATCCCCCATGACTAGGATTATTACCACTGTGATTGAACATAGTATTTTTGTATGAACTCTGGATGTAACATGCTTTCCCAATGCTCATATAAATGTGACAATATCAGGCATTGGCCCTTGGGGTGATCATATAGGCAAATTTCGCATTGATACATATGATTCGTAGTTGAGCTCTTATTTTCTTCAACCCTTCTTTCCGATTGTCTAAAGGTGTTTTGTCTTGCTTCTTGGTTCATCATGGTCCTATCTCTAATATTGTTGGTGTATTCTCCACATTTTTCATGTATCCATCCCATCATCTTATTGATATTTGCCTCAATTTCATCTAATGATTGTAGTGTTGGCAAATATGGTTTCACCTCCTTGAGATGAGTTGATTTCTCCTCTTCATGATCATGGACCTTTGTTAAATTGAGATTTTGGTCCTGTTGAGATTTTTCAACATTCTCCCATCTAGTCATTTCTCCTTCTTCTTTTGCTACCCACTTAATAAGCTCTTGAAATTGGTGAGTCCATATTTCATATAGTTGACTTGGGGCATACACCCCTAGGGTTTCCCTTATTTCATTACAAAGCCCATCTATAATGTCGTACATTAGCCTTTCCTAGGAGAACCCATGGCCTAGGTAGTTGTTTAATAGTGCATAATATCTTTCTAAGGCCATGTTCAAGGGCTCATGTTATGCTTGTTTCCACTCTTGGATTTGTTTCCTCAAGGCTAACGCTCTCACATAGGTTTGATATCTTTTGTTAAAGAGTTCTACCATTGTTGGCCAATGTTGAATTGATTTTGGTTTTAAAGAGCTATACCATACTTTTGCTTGGCCAATGAGTGTCATAGGAAAGAGCTTAAGTTTTTTCCATCTAGTATCAATATTGTTCCATACACAGGCATCATGGAAAGCTTGTAAATGTTGTTGTAGATCTAAATCATAGCCTCATAAAAATTTAAGAAAGTTTTTTAAGTCAAGCCTAGGTAGACAACTTTCCTTGCAATGCCTGCAGGATATTCGAACAGCCTCTTGTATATGCATTAGGCTCTTAGTGGCCAATAGGGGTTCATTTTCATTAGGTATATTATGCATTTGTGAGTTGGGATGATGTTCTCTACGTTTATGCTCATAGGAGACCCCTACATCAGATTGAGTACTCCAAACTTCATCTTCATCTTCATATAATTTATTGGTTCTCCAATGAATTACCTTACTAGTTGTTATGTTCTCATAGTCTTGTGAGGAAGACATCATTGTCAATTGGTGTGTGATTTATGTGTAATTATTTCTTCTAAAATATATAACATTAATACTTTGTTACAACGATCTTATACCATCCCTGGCAATGGTCCCAATGATGAGTGGCGAGGTACCTCTACACTCAATGATACGAATACGACCATTTCACGCACGATCAGGTTGAACTCCACAAACGGGCTAGTTGTGGTATATAGATAGTTACTTGTGATCACAGTTTACTATCTTCCCACCTGGATTAGTATTTGATGTGTCATGTATGATTTAGTCTAGAGTGAAGTGTATGATGCAATCCTACACTAGTGCTACTCTTAGAGGCAATGGAAAATAGTTTTGATTAAGCTNGTTAAGCTAGGAGGAAAATGAAGAGAGAGTTAAGCTAATAGGAAATGGGAGGAGAGAGTCTAAACTAGCCTAAGTGCGATGAGCATCCATTCCTTAATCATCCATGCACATCTTGGACCTTGTGTATGACTACCACTGGGATTACCAAGCGTATGTCCTAGGTACGCTACTGGGATACCAAGTAGTCACACTTAAATGCTCATGATTAAGTTGTACTCATTCCACATTTAATGCAGAGATAGGAGCCAAGGTTAAAGAAGTATTAATTAAGAAAGCAACAAATAACAATAACAATTAAACAATTAAAACTAAGTGGATGCTGCAATGATGAAGTAATCTTGATCTTTATTGCCGATCATGTGTGTGTCCAAGTACATCACACTTGAATAAAGGTGCCAAACAATTACAATCATCACACTGTGAGCATGCACTGAGAGAAAGGGTTGAGAAGGACTAAAAATTGAAAAATAACTCCTAACTGAACTACTACCAACTAAAAACTAACTGACTACTTTCCCGTGCACCAACATGTGTATTTATAGGCCCACACAGGAGTCAAGATATCGTGTATCTGATATCATTATTTAGGTCGCAATATCACGTACTCGATATCGTGGATATGATATCGAAGCCTAATGAATCATGATTCATTAGCAATGATACTAAATCTACTCCAAGTGGTACATAATCTACATGTATTAGTAGCCTAAGCTCCTTCATTGAAAGGAAGCCATCATGGGCTAATTTGTGTAAGCATATCTTCTAAAACTATAATATGTTTCTAATTCCAATATTTATTAGGTTTGCACCATAGCTTCCAAATTTGTTTGAGAATTGGAGAATCAAGAACAGAAATGGCTTGAGGAAAAAGAAGATAATGAAGAAAGTTATTAGAAGACCAACTATTATCATTCTTAGGTTTTCATTGCATAAGTTTGTTTGTTAAAAGGGGCATCCAAACATCATTTTCATTAATGTACTTTGCAATCCATTTTGCTATAAGATAAATACCTTGGTTACAACAATTAATGAGACCAAGTCCTCCATCTTTCTTACTACTAGTACAAATATCCCAAGCAACACTAGAAAAAATTTCCTATGTTGCTTAGTAGACCAAATAAACTGATAAATAATATGATAAATTCTCTCATAAGAAGTTTTAGAAGGAGCTCAACAACTAAAGTAATAAACATGATTTGATTGAGGCATTTGCTTAATAGCTAAAACATTGCCAGCAAAGGTGAGCTTTTTTTCTTT
>MNCI01031359.1:8241-28165 GCA_015680685.1 Gnetum montanum
ATTTATCTTAAGTACTCATTAACTAAGTTCTAACTAATCCTAACACTAGCATCTGTTCCCACTTGTTGTACACATCCTGAACTAATGCAACACTATTGGGATTACCAAATGGTAATCATTATTGGGTTACCAAGCATTACATGCATGCTCGAAGTGGTCGTGCTTGTGTAATTTAACAATTTGCTTAATTGATTAAAATGAATTGTTGTGCTAATAACAGAAATGTAAAGCACATAAAATAAAATAAATGCATAAGAAAATGAAATAAAAGAAATGTGTAAGAAAGCAAATCTCAAGTGTTGCAAGGATGAATCAAAGAGCTTGTCTTTCTTGCCATACACAAGGTATGCTTAGGTACACAATGCTTGAATAAAGATCTGTCCACACTGAGACCTCCTACTGCGGGCACTTGGAAAATACTCTAACTTTCAAATAGATTGCAAGAGTTTCGCTACTTGATTGCTAAAAGACTTTGTCCCAATTGTACACTTGGGCATTGTATTTATAGGCTTGGGAGTAACTACTCTAATAATTAGAGTAACCACTCTGATAATTAGAATAATTGCTAAAGTAACCACTAGAGTAACCACTCTAATAATTAGAATAACTAGTAGAGTAACTGCTAGAGTAACCACTCTAATAATTAGAGTAATTGCGAGTAACTGCTAAAGTAACCGCTAGAGTAACCACTCTAATAATTAGAATAACTACTAGAGTAATCGCTAGAGTAACCACTAGAGTAACTACTCTAATAATTAGAATAACTGCTAGAGTAACCACTCTAATCATATCCGCATGACTAAATGAAAACTTGTCCTTAAGTTCGTTACAAAATATTGGGAAGGTATGGGATTATTGACTAATTGACAACTGATGGTGGAATGGGATAATAGACTCAATGTGCCTAGTGAATGGATTAATAAGCATGTTACAACATTAGTGTTCATGACCATTGTGGTGAACACTCATACAGAAATGACATCCAAGCCTTTATTTGGTAGCTTGAAGAGAAAAAGAGAAAGAGAAAGAAGATGGAGCGTGTTGCCGCCAATGTCAAGATTGCACATTCCGTTGTTTATCCATAGCCATGCCACCAAACTTTCTCCTTTCATAAATGCTCTAGTTCCAATCCATCTTGAGTGCTTCCTCCAAGCCTAGTCCATTTTTTGTATGATCGCCATTTGCACAGACAACATAGTTACAAATGAGCAAGGATAGATAATCCAAAATGCAGTTGATACCTTGTCTTGATATGAAGTGCATTGGCTGGGTTGTGGTTATGGTTTATCACTGGCAACTACCCAAGGTGTAGGGTTTAGGTAATTAGTAAAATGGAAAAAATTGAAAAATTTGTGCCAGGGCCCCCACAACTAAGAGCGAACCTCTAGTAGCTATAAGATGGAAAAACATGAGGAACAAGAAAGATGAAAAATATTAACTATAACACCAATAAAATGGATGTCATGGATGGGGATGAAACAAGAAATGATTTTTTGTAGGAAATGTTTAAGGGAAAGAAGTTAACAATTGCATCAAAAAGAAATGCAAGTGTGTCCTTCCCAAAGCAGGCTCATGCCCTTTATTCCCTAATAAACCTACAAACTAAAGAGTCTGTAGGCTCTAGGAATGTCATTTGGAAGTAAGAGTTAAAAAATTACCCACAAGAATTCACTAAAGAAAAACAATGCATCAACCTGGAATAGACTAATGATAAAATCAGCAATGAGGTGGAAATGGGAAGAAAGATGGAGAGGAGAGAATGGAATGGAATCCCAAGAACAAGGTTGTGTAAAGCCCCTTGTGTATTTCATAATTAAGATAACTGAGTAGAACTCATCCCAAATCTAGACTAAAACCAACCACATTCAATAACGTTGCATCAATACACTTGGCCAATCCATCCTCTTGAGGCAACAAGAATGCTTCCACAAATAGTGACCACCATCCCAAGGAGAGTGAGATGAAGAAGCAAGAAGAAAAAAAGAGCCTTAGTTAGAGGGAATCTTCAGGCATGGGTAACATGTATTTCTAGTGCCATAACTAGTGCTTGTAGCCCATATTGCTTTATTATGTCTAAGGGGTGTGCTTTGAATTCTTACATTTTTCTCTTTTCTCTCTCTTTTTTTTNAACCAAACATTAGTAACCAATATGATATAATTCAATCCACCATCATGTGCACTTATTAGATGACGAATAAAAGTAAATCAAGCAAACAAAGAAATAGTAAAAACATGAATGATGGTGTAAAATAAAAATAACAAAAGTTGAAAGAATGTGTAAAACAAAAATGTGTAAAAAAAATTCAAAAAGAAGTGAGGGCCTAAAATGGGTAGCATAGGTGGCCATCTCCTACACAACTAAGTTGGAAGGAGGAGATCTGAAATAGTGAACAAGGCTGTCCATTAATAGAGGTAGCATGTGTACTGGCTATCCTAAGCTCATGGAAAGGTTTGATTTATTGCATGTTGACCAACAATTTCTTATTTGGGATCTCAGGTTTGAATATTGTCATGGCCCCTAAAGGAAAAGTTACATAAATAATATAAGGTCCTTTCCATAGTGTTTGAAATTTAGTACGTTGTGGCACATGTGTGGGATTCCAATAGAGAACCTTATCTCCTAGCTGATACTTAACTTTCCTAATTCTTAGGTCATGACGTTGTTTATTGAAGGCATTGTGCAATTCATTAGATGACAGGGCAGCTAATCAGTTTTCATCTAGCAAGATAAGGGTTACTAACCATTATTTCTATGCTAGATCAAGGTCAAGGTTGAGATTACATGTCATGGATAGTGTATGGAGCTCAGTTTAAATGAGAAATGTTGGTAATTTACCATACACTAACTCTTAGAGAGAGTAGCCTGTAGGGAGTTTCCATGTGGAGTCATATGCCCAAAGAGCATCGTTTAGTTTAGTGCTCCAGTCTCGCCTAAACTTGCTAATGGTTCTAGTCAGTATCTTCATAATCTTCCTATTGGTGACTTCTACTTGACCATTCTCTTGGGGGTGGTATGGTGTAGCCCATTTATTCTCAACCCCTAAGAATTGCATTAATTTCTGAAAAGTTGCACTTGTGAAGTGTGTGCCATTGTCTGAAATAAGTGCACGTGGCACACCAAACCTATTTATGATTTGTTGTTGAACAAATCATGTAGCTGTAGATGATGTACAATCTGTAACAACAACTGCTTTAGCCCATTTTGTTAGGTAATCAATGAAAATAAGAATATAAGATTTTCCATTGGACATTGGTGTAATTGGCCCCATAAAATCAATTCCCCAAATGTCGAATGGTTCTAATAGTTGAATCCATTATTGTAGACCCTCCATTCTAGCAATCATTTCACCATCACGTTGACAGCACTCACAAGATTGGACGAAATGATGGACATCTCGAAATAATGTAGGCCAATAATATCTTGCAAGTAGGATCTTGATGGTTGTTCGTCTCCCAGTGTAATGACCCCCCATAAGGACCCTCATGAGCATCTTGGAAAACTCATAGTTGATCTATATCAAGAACATACCATCAAACCAAGCCATTGGGACACACTTTGTAAATTTTCCCATTGATCTCCATAAAGTACTTGGCTTGGTGAAGAAACTGTTGTTTCTTCTTAAGGTTTAACTCTTGTGGTGTTTGTTGGGTGAGGAGATAGGTAAGAATGCTATTGTACTAGTTTGTCTTTGTGGGTGATTGATTATTCACTACACTAGCAAAGAGGAATTCATCAGGGAAATGATCAAAAATTGGATACTCATCCTTTTTTTTGTTCCATTACAACCGAGATAAATGATCAACAACTACATTCTTGGTGCCCTTGCAATCGATCAATGTTAAATCGAACTCTTGTAATATTACAAGCCATCGTATGATATGAGGACTTGCCATTGGCTTATTGATGAGGAATCAGATTACACTATGATCTGTATGTATATATACTTTATATCCCAATACATAGTGTCTAAAATTTTCTAGTGCAAACACTACAACCATTAATTCTTTCTCTATGGTAGTGTAGTTAAGTTGTGTACCAGTGATACTTCTACTTGCACAGTGGATGTAATAAGGATGCTTCTGGTCATCTAACTATGTAAGTACGGCTCCTAAAGCATAGTTGGATGCGTCAATCATGATATGAAATGGTTTGGACTAGTCAAGAGCTTGTCGAATGGGTGTTTCTACTAGCTTCTATTTCAGAGTTTGGAAAGCTAATTCACATTCCCTGGTCCACTCGAAAGGTACATCCTTTTTCATTAATTTCACCAATGGTTTGGCAACCTTTAAAAAGTTCTGAATAAATCTCCTATAGTAGCCAGTATGTCCAAGGAAATTGAATATCTTTGACAGTTTTTGGTTGACGGGTAATTCTTTGGATAATTGTGATTTTCTTGGGGTCTACCTCTATCCCTGTGTGTGATATTTTTTGCCCTAGTACTACACCTTCTTGGACCATCAAATGACTTTTTTTCTAGTTGAGCCTCAAATTAGTTTCTACATATCTTTTTAACACTTTCTCCAATCGGTCCAAGGCTTGATCAAAGTTTTCTCCATAAGTGGAGAAGTCATTCATAAAGACCTCCACACCATTCCCTATTCGCTGTTGGAATATGCTTATAACTAATCGTTGAAATGTTGCAAGGGCATTGTACAAGCCAAATTGCATTTGTTTGTATGTGAAGGTTCCCCAAGGACTGGTAAACATAGTCTTGGCTTGGTCTTCTGGGGCTATTTTTATTTTGTTATATCCACTATATCCATCTAGAAAACTGTAATAGTAATGCCCTGCGATGGTGTCTAAGACTTGGTTGACAAATGGTAATGGAAAGTGATCTTTGAATGTTACCATATTTAGTAGCCTAAAATCTATGCACACCCTCCATTTGCCTTCCTTTTTAGGCACAATAACTAAGGGGCTAACCCATTTTCTATTAGCAATGGGGTATATGAACCCAGCCTTGAGAAGCTGTTTGATTTCTTCCTTAACTACTTGCATCAGCTTAGGGTTCAATTGCCTCTGCAGTTGTCTTGGAGGCTTCATGAAGGGGTTAGTGTAAATTCTACGTTGGCATATCCTAGAATCTATTCCAGTTAATTTGGGATATGACCAAGCAAAGGCTTTCGAGCATTTTTTTATTACCTTCAGTAGTTCTTTTTTCTATTAAGGAGCAAGCTTAGTGTTGATAATTACCGGTTTTCCATTTTTAAGGAACGTGTATTCCATACTGGTGGGCAATGGTTTCAGCTTGAGGCGCCGCTGCTTAAATTTCTCATAGATTTCCAACTTCCCCTAGTTGATATTTTCAAGGTTAAGACTTGGAAGTTGGTTGTGGACTTACTCTAATGTGTCTATGCTATTGATGTAAGCACAAGTAAAACCCTTAGTTGGTTCTATGCATATGAGTGAACTGCTTTCTTGATCAGCTATTAGCCACTAGGTGTCTTCTTGTTGTGTGGCTGCTGCATATAGGAATCTTTGTATGTTAATCACTTGTGCACACTGATTGCATGCAGACAATGCTAAACTTTGCACAAACCATGACCTCCACATGCAATTACACCCTGCGTCACTGTATGTAATGCACGGAACTTTCTTCTTCTCAATCTTTCCGAATGTATTTTCCTTTGATATTTCTAGGGAAAGATCATGGATTTCTAGGCATGCATCGATGGTGCATCGATGATTTTCCTTTGATATTCCGAATGTAAGTCCCCTTTACTGTTGTTTACTTAAATCACTAGGAAGTCAGTTAGGTATGACCACCCACAAATAGTGGTAACAATGTCTCCCACCAGTCCCAATGAGACAGTGATGGATTGGTCAGCCAACTCTAGATAGATGTTACTCTTTTTCAATGGAGGCAGGTTGCAAGCCTTGTACATTTCTTGAGAAATCAAGTTGACATTGGAACCTGAATTCAAAAGAGCTTTGCACAACGCATTTCTAGCTTTTTGTAAGTATATCAGAGAACTCCCTGGATTAGATAATTTCCTAGGAAGGTGGCCAGCTTTGATCTAATTAGTGATGGCATGTGTTAACATGATTGTATGCGTTGAGTGCGGTGATTGGGTTGAAGGGGGCTGCAAAGTTCTGATTGATACTGAGGTGCCTACAAAACTAGCCACTTGTGATTACAAGGGCTCGGTTGGACTGTTAGTTCTAAAGAAACGTATTTTCTTCATGTGGTTGTTGGAACCAATAGTAGTTTGAGAGTTAACAGCCCTTGTGGAATTATGTTGCTATGGCTGGGTAGGGATTTTACCTTGCATCGCAAGAGCAAGTGGTAGTGGAGCTATTGGTGGAAGAGATGTGGTCGAATGAGAATGATGATATTCTTGCAGAATATCACCTCTAGAAGAGGGTGTCCCATAGTACTCGCAGGCTTGGTAGTGAGGTTGAGGAGTGACATGACCAGTAGAGTCACGTGGAAAGATTGGCTATTGCACATAATATCCTTACAGGTCAGGTTGCCAATAAGGATACTATTGCCTTGGTGGTGACATTCCCCATGATTGTGGGTGCCACCACTGTTGATATTTCTCAATCGGTTGTGGTGGAGTTCCACTGGGATAATATGTTAAGGGAGGGTGGAATTGCCTTGGGTTACCTTGAGGATAAGGTAACCTTTGAGGTGTTTGCCTTTTGTTTAATCATGGGTTGAGTGCATACACCTTAGACTCTTATAGATGTGAGATTATAGGGCAACATCCCTTAGGATGGTCATATTGACATATCTCACATCCACTATCATTGCCTATTTCCGAATCCACAATCTCTTTAATGATGGAAACTTTGCCCTTACCCTTGCTATGTGCATATTCAGCCTCTTTCTTTTTTCTTTTCTCACTACCTTGCTCTCTAGACTCCTCTACTATTTTAAGAATAGTTTGAAATCTATTGTCTAGGGAATCCCACATTTGGTCTACCTTTGCCGAAATTTCTGATGTCATCTTTTGGATAGGAAAATTTTTCCTATGCACCATCTCTTCAAGTGGTGACTCTTCTTCATCCTCACAAAATCTTTCTTCCCTCTTCTGAAGGGAAGGATCTCGGTTATACTCTTTCATAGCTCACCTTCTTCCTTAGCAACTTGCTCCAATAGTCTTTGAATTTGATGGGACCTAAGCTCCGATAGTCTCCCTTGGGCATAAGTCCCAAGGGTTCTTCTCATTTCATGCCTAAGCCCATCCATGAGATGGCCAATTGATCCCTTTACGAATAACCATGGCCAGGAAAATGATGTAACAATGCATAGTATCAGCCCATGGTAGCATCCAAGGGTTCATGTTCTTCTTGTTTCCAACCTTGGATTTGCTTTCACAAGTTAGACACTCGGGAGTATGTTTGGTACTTGTCATTAAATAGTTCTAACATAGTACTCTACCTATGAATGGATTCCAGTTGTAAAGACCAGTACCAGCTTTCCACTTCTTTAACTAATGTCTGTGGGAACAACTTAAGTTTTTACCATTCGTTCTCTATGTGTTGTAAGTCACATGCATCATGAAATGCTTGTAAATGATTTTGAGGAACAATGTTGTATCCCCCTTCAAATTGTAGGATGTTGTTCATATCTAATCTCTTGATTCTACTATATTTCTAATTCCTTGATGGAATTCTAACAACCTTAGTTATGTCCAACATACTTAGAGTAGCGAGGAGGGGTTCATCATGATCATCTCATCCATGGCATCTATGATGCCTACACTGTTCCCTACTCTCCCTTCTTCTATGTCATGACTCTCTAGAGTGCTCTCATCCCATTTCTTGGCTGTTTCATCTATGACTTCCACTTTGCCTACCTTTATCCCCATGGTCTTTCTCTTTATGATTGTGTCTGGATATTAAAGGAGAGGGTGAAGGAGATGATGAAGGTAAAGAAGAAGGAGAACCGTCACCATGACTGTGTTTGCTACCTTCTCTTTTGCAATCTTGGCCCTGATCATGATTGTGATCAGAATGTCCACCTTTATCATGAGTTCGTGTCCCTTTTTTGGATCCTTTGCGTCCATGGGTATCAAAACCTGGGTTATGAATAGTGAAATGAAGGTTTTGATACACAACCCCTTGCCCAAAGTCAAGAGGAGGAACATCGTTGTGTGGGCCACTGCCTAAGGTAGGTTCACCACCCCCATTTTTTCTTAAGACATGTGGGGCATCCTGGGATCATTTAACCTTCAAAGACTTATGATGTCTCTCCTGTTGCAAGTCCCTTTGACGTTGTGCCTCTATGGGACGGTATTCTCTCGAGTCATGGTCTTGCACAACATATTCTACATGTAAGTGCGACATGCCAATTCATGTGAGAGCATGAAGAAGCATGCTTGGGATTGAAAAATTAGGAGGTAACACTATGTTACCTTTTAAGTCTCATCAATGCAGTTGTTCGTCTTGATGGAGGATAAAGGTGAAGTTTGGTATATACTCATTAGGACAAACTTCTTGGATAAACCTTGCAGTGCATGGAATAGGCTAAATAGGATTTTATTTATTGTTATTTATTTTTTACCATTTAAATGCTTTATTAGTTGATTAAATCTCTCTCAACCCTTCTCTCCTAGTTAAGTGCCTCAGTACAACCGCTTCGAGCATGTGCATTACGTTTGGTGATCCCAGCAATGACTAGCGTTTGGTAACCAAGGTTGCATCAGTTCAGGGTGTGAACGGTAAGTGGGAACGAATACTAACACTAGGTTAATTCAGACTTAGTTAGTTAGTTAAAGTTAGTAATTAGTCTCTTCACCCTTCACTTTATCAGCATAGGAGATAAAATTGAAAAGACATAAAAATCATATACCTTAGACTTACTTAACCATACAACTATGACAAATACAAGTAAGTCTGGAAAGACAATGAATAATTAACTTTAAGTGTTCCATAAGGCGTGTAGGCACTTAGTCTACAGATTTTAACCAGATCACATGTGCTACGCTCGTATTCGTATGGTTAAGTGTAGGGGTATCTCCCCACTCATCATTGGCACCGTTGCCGGGGACTAAGTGTTTGTGCGCTAAGTAGAACATAGGAGATCACTCACATCTTTGGGAGCTTAAAAAAACCTTAGGGTTAATTAAATGAAAAATTATATAATGGTTAAATAGCACATCGAATAAGACACAATGTCTTCTTCTTCTTCTCATAAGAGCATTACACCACCTAGGGATCATACTAGAAATAGTCGGCAGTCTAAAACACATAACCAAAATCAGCTAGTTCCTCAACAATATAGGGTGGTATATACTCATCTCAAAGAGTACATATCCAATTTTACTTTTATCCTCCATCAGGATGAACATATGCACTGAAGAGACTTGCAAGGTAACATAGTGTTACCTCCTAATCGTGTAGTCCCTAACATGCTCCTCCGTGCTCTAGCACAGATAGGCATGACATAGCTATACGCTGAATACGTTGTGGTAGATTTGACACAAGGGATTACCATCCCATAGAAGCACAACATTTAAGGGACATAAGGAGGGAGAGCCACCACAAAGGGGTCCCGCACATCCTAAGTGAAATCAGAGATGGTGAACCACTCATAACAGTTTCTCCATCAAATGATGTTTCCCCTCCTAACAATAGTGAGGAGGTGGGGTATCAGAACCTACATTCCATGATACAAAACCTTGGTTCTGATCCCCATGAATGCCAACTGTTCACTGAGTGAACAAAAACACATGATAAGGACAGGCACTTGGATCGTCATCATGATTGGGGTTGTAGTAGCAGAAGAGAAGGTAAGAAACATCGTTATAGCGATGGTTTCCCTTTTTCTTCTCCTTCATCACACCATTCACCCTCTCCTTCTACATCAAGGTGTAGCCACCAAGAGCATAACGGTGAGGTTAGAGGTAGGAAAAATGAGAGACCTCGACGAGAGAGTCGAGAGTGAGGACAAGGGCATGAAGGAAGGGAAAGTAGGGAACAACATAGATATCATAGATGTCATGAAAGAGATGATCATGATGAGCCTCTACCTACAACTCGGAGTATGCTAGATATAACAGAGGTAGTTAGAATACCCACAACGCATCAAAAAGATAGTCAGATCAAAAGATTAGACATGAATAATATCCCACGCTTTGAGGGGGGATATAACGTTGATCCAAAAAATCATTTATAGGCATTCCATGATGCTTGTGCCTTGCAAAACATAGAAAAAAAATGGTAGAAACTAAAGTAGTTTCCTAGAACACTCATAAAAGAAGCAGAGAGTTGGTACCGGTCCTTAGAACTAGAAACCATTAGGAGATGGAGTACGATGTTAGAATTATTTAATGATAATTATCAAACATACTCCAGAGTGTCTAACTTGCATAAGTAGATCCAAGGATAGAAGCAAGGTACTCATGAACCCTTGGATTTTTCCATGGGTCGATACTATGCATTGCTACATCATTGCCTAGGCCATGATTACAAACAATGGGATCAACTTCGTCACCTCGTAGATGGGCTAAGATATGAAACTAGGAGAACCCTTGGGACTTATGCCCAAGGAATACTATCTGAACTTAGATCCCATGAAATTCATCAATTGTTGAAATAAGTAGCCAAATAAGAAGGGGAGCTACAGAAAATGGAAAGCGTGCAAGAATATAACCATGATCCCTCCCTTCGAAATAAGGAAGTGAGATTTTGCGATGAAGAGGATGAGTCACCACTCGAAGAGTTGGTGAATAGAAAAACCTTACCGCTTCAGAAGTTAACAACAGAAGTGGCAGCTAAGGTAGATCAGATATAGGAATCCTTGGATAGTAGACTTGAACTTGTCCTAAAAATCATAGAGGAGTCTAAGGAGGAATGAAGTAGTCACAAAGATAAGAAAAAGTAGAGAGATTCAGGTAATGCATGTGAAAAGGGTAAGGGAAAAATGAATATCTTCGATGAGGTTGTGGATTTGGACACATATGATGATGGTGGATGTGAGATCTACCAATATGACCATCCTAAGGGATGTTGTCCAATCATCTCACATCTAAAAGAGTCTGAGATGTATGCACTCAACCTGAGACTTAACCAACGGCAGGCACCCCATCGATTACCTTATTCCCAAGGTAACCCAAGGTAGTTCCACCAACCGTTGACATACTATCCAAGTGGAACTCCACCAAAACCCATTGGACAACATCAGTAGTGGCAATACCCACAATCATGGGGGATGCCACTGCCGAAGCAACAATACCCTTACCGGCAACCCAATCCTTATGGATACTACGTGCAGCAGCCAATTTCTCCAAGTGACTCCATGGGTCACACAACTCCCCAACATCACTACCAAGTTTGGGAGTACTTTAGAAGGACTCCTCCTCTAGGAGATTCTCCACATCCATACCATCCTCCTAATCCATCTACCTCTCTTCCATCGGTAGTTCCCATACCACCTATCCAACAATGCAAGGGGAACTCCCCACTCAACCGCAGCAACGTAACACTACGAGAGCTATAAATAACCACAAAAAGAGAAGACATTTCTTCAGAACCAAAAGCCTAGACAAGCTCTCACAACCACAAGCAGTTGAGTCTAGGTACACTTCTCCAACACATAAGGCTTCGGAGCATCCTTCAGTCTAACAACAAAGCTTAACGCATAAAGTTATGTTAACACATACTGTAACTAACTGGATCAAGGTAGGCCACCTTCCCAGGAAACTATATGACCTTGGAAGTCCCTTAATCTACCTCCAAGTCATCGAGAACGAACCACATAAGGCTCTTCTTCACTCAAGTTTCAGAGTCAACTTAATTTCACAAGAAATGTATCAAGCCTGGAACTTGCCCCAACTCAGAGCAATATTCAACTAGAGCTGGCTGACCAGTCCATCACCATTCCCTTGGGATTGGTGGAAGACATTGTTACCACTGTGTGTGGTTGGTCCTACCTATCTGATTTCCTAGTGATAGAAGTTAACAACAACAAAGGGGACTTTCCAATTATAATGGGAAGGGCATGGCTAATCACAATAGACACATGCCTAGGAATCCACGATCTTTCCTTGGAAATATCTAAGGTAAACATTTATGGAAAGATCGAGAAGAAGAAAGTTCCATGCATCACATACAATGACTCAGAGGGTGATGACATGTAGGAATCATGGGTGATGCAAAATTTAACATCTCCTGCATGCAACTGGTGTTCCCTAGAAACTCAAATACAAAGGTTCCTATATGTAGCAACCACACAACAAAAGAAAACCCAGTGGTTGACAGCTGATCAAGGAAACAACCGACCAACATGCATGGAACGAACTGGAGAAATAACTCATGCCAACAATGAAGGCATAGATACATTGGAGTATGAGCGTCACCAACTTCCATCCCTTAACCTGAAAACATCAATCAAGAGAAGTTGGACACTTTTAAGAAATTCAAATAGGCACTCATTGTTTCAGATCTCTCCCTTTTCATTTAGTCATGGGGGAGATGGCCACCTATGCTGATCATTGGAGGCCCTTATTTCTTTTTAAATTTTTGTTTTACACATTCTATTTTACATATTTTTTTTTACATGTTTTTGTTTTACAAATTTCTTTAACTTTTTTTATTTTTGTTTTATAACATCATTATAATTTTTCATTTTTTGTGTGTGTATGTGTGTGGGTGTTATCCATCTTGTAAGTTTGTTACCCAATAAGTGTTCTTCACGATGGTATGAACTGTTTTCCATTAATTGCTAATGTTTGGTTTTTACCTCTAAGTTACAATGTTGATACTAAGGTATGTCTCTTTTGATATAGCAGGCAATGAGTCCACTTCCTCCATACATCCACAAGTTTCTATGGTCTCTCTTGGCTTGGAACTATACAGTCCTTTTCTAAATAAGAACTATAATGAATCGGTGATTGGGCATTTCTCAAACTAAGGAAGGACTCAAGGATTGAAAAGGGTGTGACTTCAAAGGAACTTGATGCTTTTGTGTTGGCCATTCTCTTGGGTGCTTGAGTGTTTTCTTCTTGAGTTTTCTTACCATTTCGACATTACCCAATTATCAGGAAGTTGAGCAAATAAAAATAACAAAGTCTTTGCATGGTGTGGTTCTCACGCATAAATACATACAACAAAAAAAAAAGAAGAAAAAAGAAGAAAAGAAAAAAGTGAGAATTCAAAGCACACCCCTTAGACAAAATAATCATTCAGGATACAAGCACTAGTTATGGAACTAAAAATAAAAATGTTTCCTCTAACTAAGGCCCTTCTCACTTCCCATTCTCTCCTCCTTCATTTCATCAAAATGGTGGTGGCTCTTGGGTGGATGCATTATTGTTACTTCAAGAGGATGGATTGGCCAAATGCATTAATGCAAAGTCACTGGATGTGGTTTGTTTGAGGCCAGAGTTGGAATGAGATTTACCAAGTCACATTAATCATTAACTACACAAGGGGCTGTACATCACCTTGTTCTTGAGATTCCATTCCATCTTCTTTCCATCATTCTTCCTCCATTGTTCACCTCATTGTCGGTTGTATCATTAGTGTATATTTTGGTTGACGCATTGTTTTCTTTTTGGTAAATTCTTGTGGTTAAGACTTTAACTTTTGTTCCAAATGACATTCCTAGAGCCTACGGACTCTTTGAATGTGGGATTATGAGGGCATCAAGGGCATGAGCTTGCTTTGGGGAGGACCCACTATCATTCCTATTTGGTGCATCAGTTAACTTCTTTCCTTTAACATTTTTGCAATCCATTTTATTTTGTTCATTTCCATCTTGACATCCACTTCATCAACGTTACAATTGTCTTTTTTTCTCCGCCTTTCTTGTTCCTTTTCTTTTTCTCCATTCTATCGCTACCGAAGGTTTTCTCTTAGTCATGGGGGTTTGAACCCAAAGTTTTTCAATTTTCCCCTAACCCTTACATCTTCGGTAGTCCCCAATATTATATCTCCAAATCCGTATCAGCCACACCACAACCTAGCTAATGGGCTTATACAGAAACAAGGTATCAATTGCATTATGATTCATTTACCCTTGCTAATACAAGACTGTGTTGTGTGTGCAGATGGAAATCATGCAACAATGTATTGGATTTTGAGGAAACACTTAGAATGGATCGGTGTTGAAGCAATTATGCAAGGAGCAAGATCAATGGCGTGCTTACGAATGGACAATGAAAGACACAATCTTGGCTCTAGCAGTAGCAACACTTCTTTCTCTCTCTCTTTCTCAGCTACCAAATAAGGCCTGATGTTAAATGTATAAGGTGTTCACTCTTGTTGTCATGAACACCAGTTTTGTCTTGTCTTGTAATGAGGATCCATTCACATGTCATCCCATTAGTTCCATTTGAGTCAATAATCCCACACCTTCCCAATATTTTGTAAGGAACTCAAGGACGAGTTTTCATTCAGTCATGGGGGTATGATGGGATGCAATATCGCATGGGCCACAATATCACTTATGTAATATCGCGTCCGCTGCAATATCGCATCCCTCGTGATATCATGTACGCGATATCATGATGCACCGCCAAGTCTATAAATAAGAGGCGACTCTTCCTTGTTTCTCATCTAGGCCTAGATCATAGTGAAACTCTGGCAGTTTGATCCCTCCAGAGATAGAATATTTTCCATGTGCCTGCAGTAGGAGCTCCAAAGTGAACGGATCTTTATTCGAGCAAATATTGTACCTGAACACATGTTTGTGTACGGAAATAAAGATGAACTTCTTGGATAAACTTTGCAGTGCATGGAATAGGCTAAATAGGATTTTATTTATTATTATTTATTGTTACCATTTAAACGCTTTATTAGTTGATTATATCTCTTTCAACCCTTCTCTCCTAGTTAAGTGCCTTAGTATGACTGCTTCGAGCACGTGCATTACGCTTGGTGATCCTAGCAACGACTAGCGTGTGATAACCAAGGTTGCATCGGTTCAGGGTATGAACGGTAAGTGGGAATGGATGCTGAAGCTAGGCTAATTCAGACTTAGTTAGTTAGTTAAAGTTAGTAATTAGTCTCTTCACCCTTCACCTTACCATCATAGGAGATAAAACTGAAAAGACATAAAAATCATATACCTCAGACTTACTTAACCATAAAACCGTCAAAAATACAAGTCTAGGAAGACAACAAATAATTAACCTTAAGTGTTCCATGAGGCCTGTAGGCACTTAGTTTGTAGAGTTCAACCGGATCGCACGTGCTACGCTTGTATTCAAATGGTTGAGTGAAGGGGTATCTCACCACTCATCAGATGTGAATGATTTTCTATGTTCTAGTTAACACACAAACAACTAAGTCCCCAACAATGGGGCCAATGATGAGCAGCGAGGTACCCCTACACTCAACCATAAGAATACGAGTGTTTAACACACAATCTGGTTGAATTTCAAGGACTAAGTGCTTATGTGCCCTTCTGGAACAAGGACGGGTTGGTTGATCATTATCTTCCCAAGCTTACCTGTATGTCATGATTGTATGGTTAAGTAAGCTTAAGGCATATGATTTTTATAGCTTTTATGTTTTTATGTCCTGTGCTAGTAGGGAAGGAGAGAGGCAACTAACTAACTAATTTATCTTAACTACTCATTAATTAAGTTCTAACTAATCCTAACACCAGCATCCATTCCCACTTGTCGTACACATCTTGAACCAATGCAACACTACTGGGATTACCAAACATTAATTATTACTAGGCTACAAAGCATTACATGCATGCTCGAAGTGGTCATGCTTGGGTAATTTAACGATTTTCTTAATTGATCAAAATGAATTGGTATGCTAATAATAGAAATGTAAAGTGCATAAAATAAAATAAATGCATAAGAAAATAAAATAAAAGAAATGCGTAAGAAAAAAAATCTCAAGTGTTGCAAGGATGAATCAAAGAGCTCGTCTTTATTACTGTACACAAGGTGTGCTCTGGTACACAATGCTCGAATAAAGATCTGTCCACACTTAGACCTCCTGTCATGGGCACTTGAAAAATACTATAACTTTCAAATAGAAGACAAGAGTTTCGCTACTTGAATACTAAAAAACTTCCTCCCAATTGTGTGCTTGGGCACTGTATTTATAGGCTTGGGAGCAACTACTCTAATAATTAGAGTAACTGCTTTGATAATTAGAATAACTGCTAAAGTAACCGCTAGAGTAACCACTCTAATAATTAGAATAAGTACTAGAGTAACTGCTAGAGTAACCACTCTAATAATTAGAGTAACTGCTAGAGTAACCACTCTAGTAATTAGAATAACTACTAGATTAACTGCTAGAGTAACGACTCTAATAATTAGAGTAACTGCTAGAGTAACCACTTTAATAATTAGAATAATAGCTAGAGTAACCGCTCTCATCAACTCCCTTGGAATTTGTGAGAAAATGGAAAAAATTTCCTACATGTTCACAAGTATATATAGCATTTTTGTGCTGTGTCAACACATTGGGTTGCATCAATGGGAATGCGTTGACACAACCTAAAACAAAAAATTTTGCACTAAAAACTAAGGAAAATTAAAGAGTTTTTACATAAAATTTGAGTCCAAAGGAAGCCAAAAAAGCTTAGAATAATGGGAAATTCTTGAAGAGGGTGTGGAATACATATCAAATTGAGATTTTTAGGAGATTAATGTGTCAAGGAATGCAAAACTAGATGCATCATGGTGGAAACCTAAGGTTTGAAAACAAAAGGGCTATGGGATAAGGAGTTTAGCCATTTCAACCAAGGAGTAAGCAAGTGGGTCCTCTCCATAGTAGGATCATGCCCTTAATGCCCTCAACCCAAGGATTCTGTGGGCCCTAAGGATGATTAATGATTGTAGATTGTTAAAAATTAAACCACTAAAGAAATCATTAGAGAATTTTGACCATTTACCAAACAGACCCATTGAGATAATCATGAGAAGAGGTAATGAGGTGGTATACACAAAGAATAGGTGGGAAAGAGGGAGTGTGGAATGGACTTCCGCATGGTGGTCACATGAAGTCCCTTGTGGAAGATGTGTTTAAGATGACTTGAGAACTTCCTTGCTTAGTCCAAATCAAGATCATCTACTTCCAGTGTCTTTGCACTAACACATTAGACTAGTCCACCTCAAAGTGCAAGAACATTCCCATAGGGCGTTTACCATTCCAAAGAAAGAAGAAAAGAGAAGCAGGAAGTGAAAAGGACCTTAGTTAGAGGGATGCCTTCAAGCATGGATAACATGTCTTTCCAACCCCATAATCAATGCTTGTAGCCTATTATTATGTCTAAGGGGTGTGCTTTGAATTCCCATTGTTTGCTTTTTTTTTTTACAAAGGGAACCACATCATGTAAAGACATTACTTCCTATTTGTGGGTTAATGGAGGAATGGTGAGAAATCCATGGAAATACTCATGTAACCCCAGATGGTAGGCAAATACAAAAGTGACAAATATCCTTGAAGTCACATCCTTTTTCATCCACTTAATTCATCCCAAGTTTGGAAGATACAAAGGTCACTCATTAATTAGAAGTTTTTATTAAGAAGCAACCTCATATTTCCCAAAATGTGGAAACATCATAGAGTTAAGCGAAGTGGTGGATGACATGAGCTCACTAGTTATCATGAAAAGAATCAATGTCCCATTAGTAAATATCAAAATTCTAAAATGAAATCTAGCTATTTGCAATCAAATAATCAATGAAGTTCTAAATCACCATCAATTAGTAGTTGTAGTTGGCACCAAAGTCTTGATGACAATAAAGGAAAATAAAGAAACGTAAGAAAAATTTAAATAAAGAAAACTAAAATAAAATAACATATAGAAAAAATGTAAAATACCTAAGAAAATCAAAAATGTACTAAAGAAAGTGTAAAACAAAAAAGTTAGAAAAGCACTTATTAGCACTTGATTCAAGATAGGGCATTTCTCCCATGACTAAGCTTATGGATGAGACAAGAGCTAACAAGTGGATTGGATGTTTCCATGAATTCTTGGAATGGTTTTGTATTTTCATTTTTGAGCCACTGGGTGTCTTTTGGTTTAGTGGCACTTGTGTAGACTTGGTTTTGTACACACACTTGTTCTTTATGTTTGTTGGTATAGGGATCTTATTAATATTTTGAACTTCCAGCCCACAATTGCACCCTTTATTATTTTTAGTAATGCATGGGATTTTCTATCTCTTCACGATGATAGGTTCATCTTTTACGTCTAATGTTGGAGCAGTGATGGTTGTTGCCTTTGGCGTATGAGTAGGAGACATTGTTTTTGGGGGGAAGGGTGATGCACTAGATTGGTGTTATGTTGGTTTTAATGAGCTAGTAGGTCTACAAATTTTGTTCAGATGTGAGGAAACTGTCTTAAAGAAAGGAAATTTTCGAGACTTTTGCTAAGATCTACTAACATTATCATTTACTTGTATGTTCACAACACAAGTGGCATTTTTCCATTAAGGTTGTAATGCTAATCCTTCTTGTATTATTGGTGGTGACATTTGTTGGAGGGAAGTATGAGGATATTAAGGATGTGATGGAGGATAAGAGATACAAGATGGTGATTGTAACGACGGAAAACGTCGGCAGCTGGAAATACCGACCGAGATTCCGTGTACACAGCTTTAACCACGGATCCGCGTGAGGGCTAAGCTAAAAAAAATGAATCCGCGGTGCCCTGAACGGTCTTGTCGATCAAACAGGGACTTACGGGTCAGTAAAAGCGATGACGATTATGAGTTTTTGCGTGCCGTGATTTGGTGCGAGAGATTTGTAAAACGGGAAGAGAAGGACGTAGATGGATCGCTACGAAGATAACGCCAAAATGCCGAAAAGATGCTAATCGGGAGAGAAAACAACGCGTACGTCGCAAAGATCAAAGATCTATGTTTCAATGCTGGATCGGATGTATGCTTATGTGTATATTACGTTACAATGGGAGAAAACCCCCAACAACTGGATATAAAATGAGCACAAAACAACAAGAAAACTGTCTGGACAGAAGTCTGATCTACCTTGTAGGCCAAAGCTTAGGTGCAGGAATGGTCAAGCTCTGAAGTCTGTCGATCTTTTGAACGATAGAACCTGCTAACTGGGCGAGACGACTCTGCAATTCCCGTTCTGCTTCTTTGCTTCGGCTAGATCTGCTGTTAGGGCTCAGGCGTGCTGTGTTCTGTTCCTGCTAAAGGATGGTGTTTGCAGCGATTACCAAAAGGTTGCTCTTGTTTCTCTGTTCAAGGCGATAAGTGTTCCCTTGCTCAGAAAATGCTCTTGTCCTCTTGATCTGCTGCCAACAAAAAGCGATAAGTGCTCTGGTGCTCTGGTTTGTTAACTTGTCAACTGGCCAACTCCCCGAATCTCCTCTCTTTGTATATTTGTCAGCCGGGGTATTTATAGGCCGCGACACGCGTAACCCTGATGATGTGGGCCCGAATGTCGCGGATCCTGTCGACGCGATTCTTTTAAGTCGAACTGCGACTACGCACAACACGCTCGTTTGCGTGCTGTGCACGTAAAGAGCAGGCCCAGGATGGGCGTGTCTCGGCTGCGTTTGCGCTCATTCGCGTTGTGTTGCGTGTATGAGCGCAACTTTGGTGTAACAACAACGCGTTCAAGATTGTTTTACGCTCATCACGCAACTGTGCGTGACGCAGCGTAAATGTAACATACACTCTCTACGCAGCTACGCGCGGTGGAGTGTAATCAAAGTGTAACTTACGCTCATCACGCAGCTGTGCGTGACGAAGCGTACCGAGCGCGTGCTTGCATTCTGACCTACGCACGAGCATGCATCGCCGCGTAACGCGCGTAAAGATCAGTTGTTTAAGCGTTGCGAGAACAAGTGCCAACCCGTCGTGTTTCTCTAGATTTTGCTTAACTGTCCTTGAGCTTATTACGCTCATTACGCTGCCGTGCGTGATGGAGCGTAAAATTGTCCTTCATCAAGTTCGCTTTTAACTGTCCTGGAGCTTATTACGCTCATTACGCTGCCGTGCGTGATGGAGCGTAAACTTGTCCTTG
>MNCI01031359.1:40667-60143 GCA_015680685.1 Gnetum montanum
AGCCCCAGGAAACTGAAACGCAGGAGGTGGTTGGCTAACCGCTGGTGGAGCAGGGGTTCGTGCAGGCTGGGAGACCTGTGAAGGCCCCCACCCACCGGTCTGGGACGCGGGGTTAGCTGCTGCCTGCTGCGGGGCATAATGATAAGTGTAGCGAGGAAGCACCCGTGAAAATTGCGCCGCTGGTGCTGGCGGGGGTTGTGCATTGTAAACTGTGTTCGTTTGCTGTTCTGTTGCAGGGTTGACCCAGTGACTCGTCGCAGGGTTGGCCCAGTGACTCGTCGCAGGGTACGGGACAAAGATTTGCAGGGCCACGGTTGCGGTATGCTGTTGAGTTGGCGGGGGCGGGAACACTTCGGAGTGAGTTGATGGTGTAGTGTGAGTTCGCACGTGAGGGATGAAATGGGGGACGGTGGCCACCGGGCCGACCGTCGAAATGTTAACTATATGCTGCGACGGGATCACCCCTGCGTTATGCTGCAGCTGCATTTGCATCCCAAAAGGCTGTGCGCTTGCCTGTTGCGACCCAGACGGCTGCGCCTTGGCCTGAGGGGGAACAGGGATGTGCGTCTGCGTGGTCATGGCCGAGTCCAGAGAAGCCGCTTCTCCGTTGAAAGGGAACAACGGATTCACGTATGTGTGAGGCGTCAAGGTATGGAACGAATGTTCTGACATGGCCGCAAATTCGTCCTCTGCTTCTGCTTCTTCCTCACGCTCGGGCTCTACCGCAGGTTGTGAGGCCTGGCCTCTAGCCATGATCAGCTGGGAGATGAGTTCGTTTTGGTGCTCGGTCAAGGGGATTATATCGTAGGCCGTTGGCTTGAAATCGTAACCCCCTCGATGGAGCGCCTCAAAGTTTCGTTTTGCCTCAAGCTCGGCTCGGCTGAGAGCCAACCTCGCTTGGATCTTGACGCAAATGAAGTTGTAGTCTTCAGGGGTTATGACCGTGAAGATAGGATCTTTCCCCTGAAGCCTTAATGAACGGCGCAAGGGTCCCTGAGGACCGGTTGCACCGGGGGCTGGCCCTATGGTCACCGTCGGGTTCACGGGCGCGACACCCGGATCGACAGTGGTCATGGCGGTTGTGGCTGTTGTGTTTGAATAGTAAGAATCCATGGATCAACGATGAAAAAATGACTGAAAGTCGAATCTGAATGAAAGAAAGGTTGACAAACAACACAAAAGGCTTTCTACCCTGCCGGATTTCAAAGAAATCGTCTTTGCGACCGATCTACACCACACGATTGACCTTAGACCTCCCTAGAGGTATTACGTCTACGGCCTAGGGTATAGATCTCTAAACAGGGTTACCCGAAATATTCGGATCGGAGCCTGAAGGCCCTCCTTCTAGCGCCAGAAAACTGTAACGACGGAAAACGTCGGCAGCTGGAAATACCGACCGAAATTCCGTGTACACAGCTTTAACCACGGATCCGCGCGAGGGCTAAGCTGGAAAAACGAATCCGCGGTGCCCTGAACGGTCTTGTCGATCAGACAGGGACTTACGGGTCAGTAAAAGCGATGACGATTATGGATTTTTGCGTGCCGTGATTTGGTGCGAGAGATCGTAAAACGGGAAGACAACGACGTAGATGGATCGCTACGAAGATAACGCCAAAACGCCGAAAAGATGCTAATCGGGAGAAAAAAAACGTGTACGTCGCAAAGATCAAAGATCTATGTTTCAATGCTGGATCGGATGTATGCTTGTGTGTATATTACGTTACAATGGGAGAAAACCCCCAACAACTGGATACAAAATGAGCACAAAACAACAAGAAAACTGTCTGGACAGAAGTCTGATCTACCTTGTAGGCCCAAAGCTTAGGTGCAGGAATGGTCAAGCTCTGAAGTCTGTCGATCTTTTGAACGATAGAACCTGCTAACTGGGCGAGACGACTCCGCAATTCCCGTTCTGCTTCTTTGCTTCGGGTAGATCTGCTGTTAGGGCTCAGGCGTGCTGTGTTCTGTTTCTGCTAAAGGATGGTGTTTGCAGCGGCTACCAAAAGGTTGCTCTTGTTTCTATGTTCAAGGCGAGAGGTGTTCCCTTGCTCAGAAAATGCTCTTGTCCTCTTGATCTGCTGCCAACGAAAAGCGATAAGTGCTCTGGTGCTCTGGTTTGTTAACTTGTTTTCTTTCTGCCAACTCCCTCCAATCTCCCCCTTCTCTTTTGTAGATTCGTCAACCGGGGTATTTATAGGCCGCGACACGTGCAACCCTGATGATGTGGGCCCGAATGTCGCGGATCCTGTCGACGCGATTCTTTTAAGTCGAACTGCGACTACGCACAACACGCTCGTTTGCGTGTTGTGCGCGTAAAGAGCAGGCCCAAGATGGGCGTGTTTTGGCTGCGTTTGCGCTCATTCGCGTTGTGTTGCGTGTATGAGCGCAACTTTGGTGTAACAACAACGCATTCAAGACTGTTTTACGCTCATCACGCAACTGTGTGTGACGCAGCGTAAATGTAACATACACTCTCCACGCAGCTACGCGTGGTGGAGTGTAATCAAAGTGTAACTTACGCTCATCACGCAGCTGTGCGTGACGCAGCGTACCAAGCACGGGCTTGCATTCTGACCTACGCACGAGCACGCATCGCCGCGTAACGCGCGTAAAGATCAGTTGTTTAAGCGTTGCGAGAACAAGTGCCAACCCGTCGTGTTTCTCTGGATTTTGCTTAATTGTCCTGGAGCTTATTACGCTCATTACGCTGCCGTGCGTGATGGAGCGTAAACTTGTCCTTGAACAAATCTGCCTTTAACTGCCTTGGAGCCTATTACGCGCATTACGCTGCCGTGCATGATGGAGTGTAAACTTGTCCTTAGACAAATCTGCCTTTAACTACCTTGGAGCCTATTACGCGCATTACGCTGCCGTGCATGATGGAGTGTAAACTTGTCCTTAGACAGATTTGAGGCGCGTTCTCGCTCAAATTACGAATCTTCGCCTGAGGCCGACCCGTAATTTTCACGGTGTTTCAGTGATCCCACAAAGAGATGTGGCAGGTTGATGATATTCGAGAGAGTGGTAGTAGTGATTTGAGGTAGAGGAAGCATAACCATTTGGAGAAAAAAGTTATTAAACATAATATCCATATGGGTTCGACTGGCAATAAGGGCATTGTTGGTTTATTGATGGCATCCCTCACAACTATAGGTTTTGCCACTATGGTTGATAGTAGTTTAGAGGTTGATAAGAAGTTCCATTGGAATACTACAGTTGGTTGGTTGTAGGACTATTCATAATTATCTAGTGAATAAGGTAATTTCCTAAACATTTGCGTTTGTATGAACTTGGAATTCAAAGCAAAAGCCCCAAACTCCTTTAGATGTAACATGATTGGGTAATAGTCCTATGGATGTTCAGATTGGTAGATGTCACAATCATCATCTTCTTCTATGTTTGAGTCTATAACCTGTTATACTATAGCTATTTTTCTTTTTGTTGATGAGTGTTCTTACCTGTTTCTTTGGTCTTTTTCCTCTTCTTGTATTTGATTCTTTTTGCATTACCCTCTCTTCTACAGTTTCCAAGTAGGTTGTAAATTTTTCATTCATCAACTCCCACATCTTATCTATCCTTGCTTCAAGCTCATGTTGGTACATTTCTACCATTTAATGGAGTAGTGATGGTCATTACTAAGAAAAATTTGAATCAATGTGAAGGCTAGAAATTTGCTCTTAGTTCTATGGAAAATAAGGTTTGTAAGCATGCAAATGGAATTATGATGTGCTTTCACATGAGTGAGTGCATAAGAAACTACCACTACTGTAATGCTTAAGAAACTACCACTACTGTAATGGTGTCCAAAATATTTTAGGGCACTACAAAAAATGCTATCTTTGGAAAACATTTCATAGATGTCCATTATTGTTTACTCCTTAACTGATTTACTACTTAGCATAGCAAAAAAGCAAGTGAAAATAATTTAGCAATATTGAGATTCCCCTAGATTCAAGTCTTTACCCCACAATGAAGATGTGGTATTCTTTTCAAGCACTTGACAACCTTGCATTCTCCTATTCTTTCTGCATCGTGTTTACGGAAATTCAAGGGCAACTTGGAAAACAAGGAATATCTCAACCTTCACCATTGCATAATCACAGATTTGAAAATGCCATTTTAGCATGTGGGACAAAAACGAGGTTTAATACTTTAGTGACGACATAAAGAAATACGCTCACAAGTTAAAATTGATGGCAACTGCTATTCGTAATAAACAAGATGTATCCAGCCTTGTTGGCTAAGCCGACCGTGATGGCATGTAACATAGCAACAGTCTTCTTCATGGGCAACAAGGGATGAAAGAACAAAGACACATCTTCCATGATGGATTCCTATACGCTGTCAGTAGGGAGTTCAAAACGAATTTTTGATTGCAATTTTCAACAATGGTGGAGTGCTATGATTTCGAGCCATGTTGTAGATTTACCTTCTTTGCATCTACAACTACGTTTTGTTCATTTCAACGTTGTTGTGTGTGGATGGTTGTTGCAATGCATCTGAAATCTGAGCATGGAAAAGACAAAGATCCTGAGTTACGTATCAGCTTAGGGTTCATGGCATTTTTATGGCGAGAAATGGGGATTTTGAATGGCTCTGCCGCCAAATTTATTCATCTACTACAATCCACAATTGAACAGTATGCGCAGCAACGGCGGAGGAGATGTAGCAGAAATAGAAACATTGCTCCAGCAAAGGCGATGATGGATACTTGGTACCTGAGTGGCTTTCGTGACAGAAAATGCAGCGACGGCGGTCAGAATTTCCAGCGCAAGAAGCACACAAATATCTTTCATAAGGCAGCAGCATCCCCTGTGGCAGTGGAATTGGCATTATCATTATTTTCATTATTGGAATTCCTACGGTTCTACTATATGATGGTTTGCTGGGAAGATCGGTTCATGTGAAAATTACGTCTGTTGAAAGACGGTCTGCTTTTTGGGAAATAATTAGTATGCGTTACTGTCAGGAAAATTCACACCAAGCTGCAGCAGACACAAATACACACGAAGTTGAATTTAATGAGCAAACTGCACGCTCAGTGTCATGTTCATGTGTGAGCTTAGGCAACTCAGCAAAGCAGTGCACAGTGGCCAGAATGCAAAGTCTGACAGCAACTTATACACAAATTTTCCATTTCAAAGGTTAACAAATGAGCTTTAAAGATATCGTTTCTTTATTCTTGAGCCTTTTTGAAACAATGCATCAGAGGTATGTTTGTGCAGTGAAGGTGCTTATTTCAATCCATGAAAACCATGAGTCAAGGGCTGGGCATTTGCATGAAGATGTTGTAGAGGTGTTGAACTTTATCAATGATACTATTGTTACATCAAATGCATTTGTTGAGGCATGTCCTATTGGCAGGTGCTTAGTTCATTACTTCAGCCAAAATCAATCCAAACGTTTCATCGGTTTTTAGAGACTAGAACGAGGAGGAATCTTAAGCCAAGATGCATGTTGTATATTACAAACATGTGTAATTGGGGTTATTCATAGCTATTATTGACATGTGTCTAATATTTCTAAAAAATAAATAAATAATAATGTTATACAATAATACAATAAATTTATGGGACACTTGTTGAATGCCTCATATAAATTGAACACTTGTCAATGGTAGTTATAATTAACTACTAGGGCGATTGTAACTTCCCTTAGTGGTTACAACCAACTTTTAATTTCCATGGTGGTTATAACCACCAAATAGGTTACTTGGAAACCAAATAGGCGACCTAGCAACCAAGAGGATACATGTCAACCATAGCTTTTTAATTTCTAAGGTGGTTGTAACTACCAAACACTTGTCAATTATAGCATTAATCTCTATGGTAGTTATAACCAACCACCATGATGGTTGTAAACAACCTCAACTTTCCATAATGATTGTAACTACCCTGAAGTCACTATAAAAAGGCTTCAAGGGTAGAATTGAAGGGTGGTTGGTTGGGAGATTGAGAAGAAGATATTGAAGTTATTAATTTATCAATTTGGCTCCTATGTTCAAATCTTGTGAGTTTATTTCTTTTCATTTTCCTTTAGCTGCTTAGCTAATGGTTTAGGTAGTATCATGCTTGGCGTTTAAATTTGGGATTTTTTAGATTGCTTTTATAGTTCTTTGTTGCGTGATAGTAGACTCCTATTAAGATTTGCCATAGAAGAGCTCATGTTGGAAAGCCTCAAGAGCAATTTAATAGAAAAGTTTATTATTATGTAATGTTTAAAGCTACTATTAGGATTGCTATAAGAGCCTCTACTATAGACAAGCCAGTTGAGCAATTCAATAGTCTAGAGGGTTTAAAAAATCTTTTGTATTTTGATAGGACTGAAATAGCTTTTTGATTTTTAAAGTATATTCCCTTGGTATTTCAATTAGAAATTTTCAAATCTTTGAAAGCTTTGTTGTATGCAATCGTTGACAACTATTATCTAACCAAAATAGAGACTTGTACATGATAGTTTACGTAGTAATTTTTGGTAGCATAGTAGGATTATCATTATGAAATTGCTTGTTTGAGCCTAGAAAGTTTGAACAATTCATAGATATTGAATTAGGGATAACTTTATTGTGAAGTGTTTCTTCGTATCAATTTACCTTGCTTAAATATTTGAGTACACAAATCTACTTTCTTTTCTTTCTCTTTCCATTGAATCTTGCTCTATTTCTAGTTTTCTTATGGAATTTTCTCTCTCTGGGGGAAATTAGGAGTAGAGTGGTAGAGTTGTGCTCAAATGGTTTTTGTAAAATTTTATTTGTTACAAGTAGGTATTATAAGGACTATATAAACTAAGTGATCAAACAAATAGGAATCTCTTTCATGATAGCTGATTACAGTTTTATACATAACCCAACTATTTCAACATTTACAACAACAAACACATACTCACGTTTAACTACTAAGTCTATTTGGAGGTATTTGGGCCTTAGTGTTGCTAGAGACTAGCAAACACCTACATCCTGTTCGAGGCACTTGTTGGCAATCGCATCCCAAATAGTCACCAACAGCTTAGCAATAGACTTTTGTATTGGCAATATTTGTTGTGAAATCAACTCATCAAGAGTTACCTCTTTTTCCTGATCATAAATATGGATCCCCTCATTTTGAAGAGTTGGGTCCTAGTTATATTCCTCTACATTCTTCATTTTGCATAGTCATCCTTCTTCTTTTACCACTATTCCACTAGCCTCTGTATCCAATGGGTTCTTAGTTTGGATAACTGACCTTGGGCATAGATCCTAAGGGTCTCTCTTGTTTTGTTATGAAGCCCATCTATGATGTGGAGAAGCTACTCTTTTTGAGAAAAACCATAGCCTGAACATCTATGTAGTAGAGAATAGTATCTCTCTAAGACCACATCCAAGGATTCATGTTGTGCTTGCTTCCATCCTTGGATTTGTTTGCTTAGATTAGACACTCGCATAGGTTTGGTATTTTTTGTTGAAGAGCTAAAGAATTGTGCACCATCGGTGGATTGAACCTGGTTCCAATGATTTATGCCAACGTTTAGCTTCATCTATTAGTATTCTAGGAAAGAGCTTAAGCTTTTGCCACTTACTTTTGATATTTTGCCAGGCCCAGGAATCATGGAAGGCTTGTAAATGATGTTGTGGACTAGAATTATAGCCTCCCTCAAATTTAGGAATGTTATTCAGATCCAATTGTTTAATGCGGATTTTCCTTTGATGCATATGAGGTATTCTAACTACCTTTGTGATCTATATCATGCTTTTAGTAGCCAACTAGGGTTCAGCTTTATTAGACATGTCATGGTGATAATCTCTATTTCTATTTTTCTGATAGTGTTGGTCTCGTTTGTGCTCACTTTGTTATTTTTTATCTTATTGTTGGTTTCTATTTCTATCTTCATCTTGACCCCTTAGTGGAGCTCTACCTCTATTCCTACATTCATCTTCATCAAAACTAGAAGTTGAAGAGGAAGAGGAAGATGGTAAACTGGGTGAATTGCCATGGCTCTTATATCTCCCCCTATGATCCCTTGATTTATCTTTTAGGTTTAGAGGAGGTCCTAGTCCTTGAGGTTCTCCTTGTTCTAGGACCTACCCCACCTTCTCTAGGATTATCTGCATTAGTTGAACATAGTCTTTGAGTGTAGTAAGGATCTTAAGGAGCATATGACATCCCTGCTTGTCATTGTTCACTCCAATCTTCTTCAATATAGATCCTATCATTTCTCCTACTAGTGTTCTCATCATGTGATGCCATTCTTGGTCCTATGTGAAGAAGACATGGTTTCATTTGATACATGTATGAATTAAAATATTAATATATTCTAAAAGATAAATTGTTAATACTTTCACATTGATCATTTATAATATAACTAATCTAGATAACTAGCACCATCCCCATCAACGATGCTAATGATGAGTGGCAAGTAGTCCCTACACCTAACCATATGAATTACAAGCATTCATGCACAATTTGATCAAATTTTTTGGATGGAACTAGTTTGGCATCTAAATTGTTAAGCATTAATTGTAGGACATTGTCTTTCTAGTTGGACTAGTGGTAGCTTTGTCACATATGATTTAGTCCAAAGTGAGACATATGATAATTGATGTTGTTGTGACTTTAAAGTAATCTTAACGATAATATAGAAATTAATTATTTAGTCTAATTATTAATAAAAAGATAAATTCTAAGCTAGCCTAAGGACAATGAGTATCCATTCCCAGCTTGTTGTACACATTTCAAACTCATGTATCCACTACTAGGATTGCCAAGCGTTATGCTATTGTGCAAAATAAGTAATAACGCTACTAGGATTACCAAGTGAACACGTTTTTATGCTAGAAACTAGTCATGCTCATTTTGCCAATTGATTAACATGCATGGAAATGTAAATATTAACTAAGTACATGAATTTAAAATGCATGAATAGTAAAGTGCATAAAAGTAAACATTAAGCTATTCCAAGTGTTGTAAGGTATTTTAGAATCTCACCTTTATTGCTATTACATTAATGCGTTCAAGTACATTAGTGCTCGAATAAGGATTTGTACAATCCTTGAACTCTTGTTGTGGATACTTAGAAAATATTCTAACTATTATGAAATGAAACTTCAAGAACCTACCTACTCTATTGACTTAACGATGCCATAAATGTGGTGGGTATATGCATTTATATAGGAAAACTTAGACACCACATCGGCGCATATGTGTTGACACATTAACTCATGCATTGACGGGGATGCATTGATGCATGCTCATTGATGCAATCCAATGATGATGATTCATCACCACTTATGTAAGGAAAATCTAAGATTGATAATAATTGATCTTTTGATAACTTTCTTCATTGTCTTCTTTTTCATCACACAAATTTTATTCATAATTCTTCATTTTTTAAACAAATTTGAAAAACATGGTGCAAGCTTAGTAAATATTGGAATTACAATAATATTATAGTTTTAGATGATATGCTTAAGCAAATTAGCCGATGATAGCTTTATTTTAATAAAGGTGCTTAGGCTACTAATGCATCTAGATTGTGTATCATTGCAATTTTGTTGTCTATGTATGTATGAAAAACAAATTACTTGGAATAAAGCTTCTAGCCTCTATGGTTTGAATAGAAAGAGAAAAAATAATTTTGATAAATTAATTGCTAATCTTGAGTATTTATTTAAAGTTTATAACAATTTGCATCAAGATTTTCTAGATCTTTTTTGAAAGGATGGGAGATATGCTTTTCCTTTTAATTTGAAAATTACTTATGAGATTATTACAAAGAAAACTTTTATTCATAAAAAACTCAATAAGGCCTAAAAAATGCACTTTGCAATCCACTTTTAAGCATTTTACTTTACATGCATCATATGTTTCTATACTTAAGTTTTTAATATTTCATTTCGTAGTAACAAGAGTATGACCACTTTAAGCATTACATACTAATGCTTGGTAATCCCAATAGTGGATATTTGGTATGCCCAATAGCAATCACTTGGTAACTCAGTAGTGTTAGTATACATTCAGGATGTGTATGACAAGTGTACTTGGATTCTCCATGTTTAAGATACTCTAGTCATTAATTAGCTAAAGTTTCATATTTAAACCATTTCATTCTTTAGTATATTTTAGGATAAAAATAATAAAATTTTAAATCTAAACATCTTACATCTTACATTTTAATCACACTTAGCCATACAAACAAAGTTAACACAAGTGATAACTGGGAAGACAACAACCACAAATCACATATTTTACTATTTAGGACATAGGCCAATTTATAGAATTTGACCAGATTGTGCGTATATGTTTGTGATTCATATGGATGGGTGTAGGAAATACATGTTGCTCATCATTGGTGTCGTTGTTAGGGATGCATTTTAGCAATGTGCACTAAGTGTTTTAGATAGTAAAATCATATAAGGTCATTCTAAGAGTATAACACATCATCCTTAAAGAGATAATAATATTTTATTTAAGGCACACTATAAAAGAGCAAACTAAAAATGTCTTCTTCTCATAGATTTGATTTACCACATGTTGATGATCTTAACAAACAACATGACAAAATCAAGAGAAATGTTGATGAGATACCTCAACAATTGATGATTATCTATGCCCATCTAGATCCCTATTATTCAAATTTTACTTTCATCCTCCATTGGATGAATAGCTACATTGGAGAGATTTGGAGTGCAATGTTGTGTTACCTCTTGATGGTTCTATTCCTTTAATGTTCATGAAAGTTCTAATGGAGTTGGGGCTTGAACAAGTAGCCTTAGAATACCAAGTGAAGGAACACCTCTTGAGGGACTATTAGCCAACTAAATTCCAACTTAGGAAACATAAACTCATGGAGGCTTGCCATGAAGCCTCTAAGAGCAAGAAGGTCCTAATCTTACTAAATTCACAATTAGTAAAAAAGGACACACAACTTCCATCAAGATGATCCTAGGTCCTCCTCCTTTTAGCGAGGATAATACAACTCAATAATGGTTACGTTCAACCTTGGCAAGTAACCAAGATAAGGGGAGAACTAGTTCCAGAAATAAGGGAGTTTCAATAGCCAAGGGACCCGAAAAGGAGAGCAAGTTGACATAACTCTCCTAGCCTTCCATCCTCATCCTCCTCCTCATATTTATGTTTTTGTAAAGGGAAGCATGATCAAAACCAAAGGAGAAACGATCAAGGCTAAAATGGAGATGAAAAAAATGCTCCATTACAGAGATGGGAGAAAATAATACAGGCAATAATCAAAATAGGAGGAACTTGATCAAGAAAGAAGGCATAGTAGGCTACATCATAAGATACCTAGCCATGATAGGGGCCATCATAAATATGATGACCATGATGAGCCACAACTTGCTATGAGAAGCATGATAAACATCTCAGAGATAATTCATATTCCCAAAAGGAATCAAAGGAATAGTTAGATCAAAAGGCTTGATATGAAAAACATCCCTATGTTTAAAGGGGGATACAATTTTAATTTGCAACATCATTTGCAAGCCTTCCATAATGCTTGTGCTTTGAAAAAAATTAAGAATGAATGGCATAAGCCTTAACAGTTCCCTAGGACACTCATCAAAGAAGATAAAAGTTGGTACAAGTCTTTAGAGCTAGAATTTATATGTAGATGGAGTACAATGTTGGAGCTATTTAATGATAAATATCAAATGTACTCCAAGGTGTCTAACTTGAGGGAAAACATTCAAGGGTGGAAACAAGACAATCAAGAATCCCTTGACACAGCCTTGTAAAAGTATTATTCTCTTCTACACCAATAGCCAAGCCATGGTTTTTCTTTAAAAAAAGTAGCTTTTCCTTATGATAAATGGACTTAGGAATAAAACTAGAGAGACTCTTGGGGTTTATCTCTAAGGAAGATTGTTAGAAATGAAATCTCATCAAATATAAAGGCTTATTATTCAAGTTCCTAAAGAAAAAGCAGAATTGAAAAAGAGAAAAAGTACAAAGGAATATAATAGAGATTCCTCCATTTGCAAAAGGGAGATAGTCTCTATGATCCTAAGGAGAAAGCATCACTGGAGGAGGTGGTATAAAGAAAAACCTTGATGATTCAAAAATTTGTCATGGAACTATCTATCAAGGTGGATAAAATGTGGGACTCCTTGGATGAAAAGCTCCAAACTATAAAAATTATGGAGGAAAAAATGGAGCAAGGGAATAGAGATAAATATAGAAGGAGAAGAAAGGATGTAGAAAAGGATTAGCATCACCATAAAGATGAGACTATAGTAGTTGATGAGGTTGTAGATTCTAAAATAGAAGATGAAGAATGTAACATTTACCAATATGAATATCCCAAGGGATATTTTCCTGTATTGTCACACTTGTAAGAATACGAGGTTTATGCCTTGAATCCAATGTTCACTAAAAGGAAACCACCTAGGAAATTGCGTTACCCAAAAGGTAATTATTAGCAAAAATTCCATCAATAATAGTATTATCCAAGTGGAGTGTCACCTCAACCTCAAAATCATTGTCACCAATGGTAAAACCCATAGTCATGGGGGATGCCACCACAAAGGCAATAGTATCCTTATCACCAACTAGTCCTGTATGGATACTATGTCCAACAACCTATGTCTCCTAATGGCTCTATAGGCCACACTTGTTTTTCCCATTACTACTACCCCATGAATATCATAGACCTACTACTCCACAAGCCAAATCTCCTTCCACTTACACTCCTCATTATCCATCACAACACTATGCAACTCACAATTCTACTCCATTGCTACTTGCACCACCTATGCAAGGTGAGATACCAATTCAGCCTTATTAATGCAATGCGACATGGGCTATAAATTTATATCCAAATGATAGTTCAAGTGGTTTTGAGCATAGGCCTTAAAAAAGGACTTTCTTCAGGCTCAATAGCCTACTTAAATCCCTGCAAGCATCTGTGGCTATGAATCCTTTTCAAATTGCTCCAAAGATACTCATTGAGTTGCCTTCAAACTAAAAATCACAAATTGTACACATTAACATGTTAACTCATGTAATCACAGATTGGATAAGGGCATGACACCTTTTTAAGAAAATAACTAATTCTAAAAGTCCTCTAATTTATTTGCAAATTGCAAGAAATGATATGTGTAAAGCTCTACTACACTTAGGTTTTGGTGTGAACTTAATTTTCAAAGAAATGTAAAAACCTTGGAACTTGCCTCTAGTTAAGAACTGTAACATCATATTAGATCTGGTTGATCAATCCATCACTATTTCCTTGGGACTAGTGAAGGATATTATGATCACTATGTATAAATGGTCATATCCAATAGTAGATAATTGTAAGGACTTCCCAATTATCATGAAAATGGCTTAGCTAAGTACAATTAATGCCAAGTAAGGGGTTAGAGCCCTCTCATTGTAAATCTCCAAAGAAAATAAGTTTGAAAAAATTGAGAAGAAGAGGGTTCCATGCATTAGGTATAGTATAGCCATTACAACATGCAAGAAGTGTGTTGACACCATAGGTGTTCAAAGGTGCCTATATGTAGAAAACACAAAACAAGAGGGTATCCAGTGATAATAGATGATACCTCCAATTCCACAAGGTGCATGAAACCAAATGAAATCCTCACAAGCATTTACATTGACAAATGGATGAAATGGAGTAGATCTAGACCAACTCTTCGAAGCAAAATATATGAAAGAAGCTGAAATGGAATGGGGAGAGTCGAAAATCCTTAATCTTTCTAAATAAGAGCCCTTGAAACTAAAGTTCTTAATGGAATCCTTGGAATATAAGTTCCTTGATAATGTGAAGCTAGTAATCATCAATACCTAGCTCACTAAGGAACAAAATTAAAAGTTGCTAAAGGTAGTCAACAAATGGCCAATAGCATTTTCTTGGTCATATGATGAATTAACAAAAATAGATCCATGCATATGCTAGCACTAGATCTACATAGGCTTCACTATTAAACCCAAAAGGCTACTGCAAATGTGGTTGAATTCAAAATTAGAATAAATTTCTAAAAAGAAAGTTGAAAAGCTATTCAAAGTAGGATTCATCTATTCGATGGTAGATAATGAGTGGGTAAGCACACATGTTATTGTATCAAAGAAAGATGGACAATGGAAAGTTAGGATAAAATTTAGGCTCTTGAACATGGCTACATTTAAAGATCATTTTTCATTGCAATTTGTAGACCAGGTGTTATATACAATTGCAGGGCATAACTATTAAAGTTTTCTAGATGGATATAGTGGGTACAATTAAATAAAAATTGCTCTAGAAGACTATGCCAAGACAACTTTCACAAGTTCATGGGGGAATTTTGCATATAAGAAGATGCCTTTTAGCCTATGTAATATTCCTACAACTTTTTAATATCTAATTCTAAGTATCCTTAAGTAGCAAATTGGTAGTGATGTGGAAGTTTTCATGGATGACTTATTCACCTATGGAGTTGATTTTGAATAAGCATTAGATTGACTTGAGTAAGTACTGAAACAATGTGTAGAGATAAGCCTACGGCTCAACTAGTAGAAGAGCCACTTGATGATCCAAGAAAGCATTATCTTGGGGCGTAGAATTTTAGGAAAAGGAATTGAGGTGAATCTTGAAAAGATAAGGATCATCCAAGGAATAACTAAACAATCTCAAACTATCAAAGATATAAGGTTATTCCTTGGTCATATTGGTTACTATAGGCATTTCATTGAAAATTGATCTAAAATCATCAAACCATTAGTTAAATTAACCAAGAAGGAAGTAGCCTTTGAGTGGACCAGGGAATGCAAACAGACATTTTAATACTTGAAATAGAAGCTTGTAGAAACACCCATTCTTTGTGCTCTTAATTGTTTCACACCTTTTAACATTGTGAAAAATGCATCCAGCTATGCATTGGGAGTGGTACTAACATAAATGAATGGTCAAAAACATCCATATTATATCCATTGTGCAAAAAAGAGCATTGTGAATGCATAACTTAATTACATCACTATAAAAAAAGTAACTATTTGATTCATCAAAGTAACTTTTTGATTTGCATTTTGCAAGGTCTTGTCTTTTTCTATCATGTTGGATTTGTTATAGAAGTTCATCCACTCTAGGTCATTGCACTAGATTGTCACTTCTTCAATGTGCTTGCTGGAAGTTATGGTATCATGGAGGCTATGTTGTTTAAGATAGACCAGCTTTCCTTTAATATAGTCATTCACAAACCTTTCAAAGATTTCTAGCAACGATTCATCGAGAAGTGGATGTGTGAGCTCCATGGTTGTTGACGTCCATCTAGAGATGAACTTAGAGATGGACTCACTATGGGCATGTTTGATTGCTAGAAGCTTTTGCAAAGTATCATCCTTAGTGATATTGTACTTGAACTCTCCATAAAGGTAGTGGATATTTTTTCCAAGAAGGTAATGGATTCATTAGGTAGTGATTTATACCATTCAAGTTCTTTATGAGTCAAGGAGTTGGAAAAGCTTCTAATGATGGTGTGAGAATAATTGGCAAGTAGCATTCATTTATTTTGAATAGTTGATGAAATTTGGTAATGAGACCCCTTTGGGAACTTGGGCAGGGGGATCAGTGGACTTATGGGATTAGTAGGGAGATTGAAAATGGATATTGCAGAATTGCCCCCATGTAAAGATATGGCCTTTCAGGCTTAGTTCTCTATAACCTATAATATAGAAGATAGATCTTAAAGTAGAAGCATCAATTCAAGTGTCACATAAGGGATGTTTTAAGCAAGGTTTCTTAGCATGGGATTATGACTAGATAAGATTGGTTAAATAGGTATCATGGAAGGCATTAGTGCTAATGGTATGACATTATAGTAAGATAAATGGTGTGTGAATGAGGGAAAAGGGAAGTTTGTGATTATTGAATTGGTCTTGTGTTGTACAAGGCATGGAAAGGGTTAAGTGATAGATTAACATTTTGTACCAATGTTGGGAGTGTAGAATTAACTATAGCAATTTTAGGGAATAAATTATAGGTAGGAGGTATGCTAGTCACAAGTGGAGTTATAGTAATGAAAGAAATACCAATAGGGACAGTGGTTTGTGGAAGATGTGCAAAAAATGAATTGGTAGACTTGATGAGATTAATGTGCTACAAACTAGAGCTAGGTGGGTGAATAGTGTGCTGATGATAAAGGATTGTAGGTTGATGAGTAGTGGAGTAATCCAACATCCAATCATACAAGTCACAAGTGTTCATGTGCAACCAAATCATAATATGTGGACGAGGTAATGTGATTATGCTAGTAATTGGTTAAATTTTGGGATCGTTATCTTCCCACATGAGCTAGTAAGATCTAGATGTATGGTTTAACTCATTGTGAGGTATATGATAATTGATGTTGCATAGGCCATCTTGCTCCTAGTAAACATGATGAATATAAAGGTGAATTCTAAACTAATTAAAACAAATAAGGAATCTAGTCTAGCCTAGTACGATGAGTATTTGTTCCTAATCTTCTGTACATACCTTGGACTTTATGTAACTGTGACTAGAATACCAAGTGTACTGCTACTAGGCATACCAATCAATAACACTATTGGTTTACCAAGCAATGATGCTTATGTGCTCAAGATTAGTTATACTCATTTTGCTTAATATGAACATGTAAAAGTAAAGTGCTTTAGAAAAGTAAATCATTAAGTTATGAAATAGTAAGAAAATTATTCTAAGTGTAAATAGTAAATCTAGAAGAATGCTACAATAGTGGAAAATAGCTCAATCTTTACTTTCAGTCACACTTGTGTCCAAGTACAAAATGCTTGAATAAAGATGTTGTTCACTAGTTCACACTACATTTCGAGCACTCACACTTCTAGTTGCTAAGTCTAAATTCACAAAAACAAATTGAAATAATTTCAGTAAGGGTGGATGGAATTGTTATCTTGGAACATGTGCCTAAGTGTCATATTTATAGCTAAGCATGTGTTTTACAATATCAGATATCTAATGTCGTAGCTTGGACTTCGATATCTATGCGATATTATAGCTCTGATATTAGATACCCGATATCATAGTCATAAAAAATGCATCTTATCATACCCTAACAACTGACTAAAAACTCGTCCTTGAGTTAAAACAAAATGAGGATAGAGTTCTTTATAAAATTAGGAGGTAGATTTACACGAATAACTAACTATATACATGACTCTTGAATGTTGTAGTGGTGTTTTACAAAATAAGACATGACATAATAATTTTGAAACAAAAAAAAAAGATGAAGCATGATGTAGCTTATGTAGTATGTGGTGGTGGTGGCTCCTTCATTGGTTACTTTCCCTTATCATCAGGCTTCTGAAATTTGTATCTGTTGAGCAATGCTTGAAGTTTCTTTTTCTCTGTTCTAGGGTCATGTACCATCCATGCTTGTTGTGTGATGTGTTATAGAGTTGCTACATCCCACAATGGAAACATCTTATTGGCTTTGATATACCATGGTACAAACTATCTTCTCTCTTCCTTGAATGCCTTGGCCTTGGCTTGTAGCTTATGATAATTAGACAATCTTCAAGCTAGGTTCACTGCAATGTCTTTTTGCCCTTGGTAGCCAACCTTTACTACTTCTAGTTCAAATTTTTCCACTTGAAGTTCTTGTAGAGCATATTTCTGTTCTACAAACTCTTTTTCATACAATGCATATGTGATTGCTACTTGTTTTTCTTATTTAATTATGGATCTACATGTTGTTAACATGGCCAAGTTAGCATAACAAAGGTTAGCTAACCCCATGTATTCTTTCAGATCCTTTATCTATAGGTCTTTATTCTTGAATTTTGCTTGGTGTATATGGGCCATGCCATCCAAGATGGATTGCTAGTTAGGATTTTGTGCTAAAATGGCTTTGATTTGGGCCTTTGTCATCTAGGTTTCTTTCTCATTGATTTGGTTATACATGTCCACTTGATCATGGAAGTGTTCTTTAAGACTTTCATGTTTCTTTGCCTCATTTTGCCATGTGCTTATTTCAATAGTTGATTTCTAATGGATAATGCATACCTCCTTCATTGAAAGGGTTCTATTTTCTCATGCAAGGTGGCTCATGTCTTGGTTAATCCTCACTAGTTATTCTCTTAATTGGTGAATGCTTTTCTCTAGGATGTTTTTTTGTTTCTCCATAGGAATCAACTGCATATTATCTACAATGAGTTGTTCTCATGTTGTGCTTCAGTGAGCACCTTAGCATGTGCATATGTTTGCTTTTTAGTTACTAAGGCATTCCACATTACTTTCTTATTCTCTTTCTCCATCTTCTTATTCTACTCAATCAGGTGATTCATCTATTTTATTTTGAACTACTCTAGCTGGATAGGTGTAATGAATTAAGTGGGATCTTTGTGTTCAGCTCTAAAGGCTATGAAATTTTTTGGTAATATGAGGGTTTCATTCTCCACATGCTCTACCCTAGTTTCTTCCATGATCAACTTACCCTTAGTTGTAATAAGTTTAGACTGTATTACAGTGACAATACTTAGGATGCGAAAAAGAGTTTTCATTACTTACCCAGTTTGCAGTAGTCAGTCTAGCACATTTTCATGATTTGCAGATGTTGTTGATGTTCAGCTAGCATTTAAGCATCCCTAGCTTTAGTTAAATTTGATGGTGGCACAACATGTATACTAAAGGATTCTTTAATATGATTTGTAATCACTTCTATTTCTCCCACTACATCTTGGTGTTGCATAACCATAATTGTGGCTCCTTCCTTAGTCTCAAGAACCACTTGGAATGATGTAGCGTTCCTAGAAATCGATTGCAATGATTGAGCCTCTCCTCCTAATAGTAATGATATTTGTCCACTTACAGGGGTTGTGGAAAATGTTGGTTGTATGGCACTATTAATTATTATGTAGATGTTGGCCTCATCATGTGTTCCCCTATTAATGGTCTTTGCAATTTGTTGCAGATGACTCATGGATGGCTTATAATCTTACAACAGTGGTGGAACTTGTAGCTACTATTTTTGTTGTTGCTGGTCACTAGGTTCCACTTGGTGTTGTTATTCAGTAGTTTGTGTGGTTTCCTCAGTTCTCACCGTGGTCTTTCCTAGGTGGTGTTGACTTGAGTAGTTCAGCATACGAGGTATTTTGGGCCTTCTCAGGAATGTCATTGGTTTACCCTAGGATTCCAGCACATTTGTACAACTTCCTGATAAGGCAAGGAAATGGAAGTGTTGGCTCCCCTACCTTATTTTATTCAAACCACCTTTGGATCTCCTTGAAATAGAGTTATGTGAGATTTGCATCATATTTTTCCATGAGAATCGCACTTCCTTTAGCTACATAGGTGGTGAAACACCGTGAAAATTACGAGTCGGCCTCAGGCGAAGATTCGTAATTTGAGCGAAAACGCGCCTCAAATCTGTCTAAGGACAAGTTTACGCTCCATCACGCACGGCAACGTAATGCGCGTAATAGGCTCCAAGGTAGTTAAAGGCAGATTTGTCTAAGGACAAGTTTACGCTCCATCACGCACGGCAGCGTAATGCGCGTAATAGGCTCCAAG
>MNCI01031359.1:61150-100903 GCA_015680685.1 Gnetum montanum
GTTGTTTTCTCTCCTGATTAGCATCTTTTCGGCGTTTTGGCATTATCTTCGTAGCGATCCATCTACGTCGTTGTCTTCCCGTTTTACAAATCTCTCGCACCAAATCACGGCACGCAAAAACTCATAATCGTCATCGCTTTTACTGACCCGTAAGTCCCTGTCTGATCGACAAGACCGTTCAGGGCACCGCGGATTCGTTTTTTTTTTAGCTTAGCCCTCGCGCGGATCCGTGGTTAAAGCTGTGTACACGGAATCTCGGTCGGTATTTCCAGCTGCTGATGTTTTCTGTCGTTACAGGTGGTTAATTTGTTTAATTCTTTTTTTTGGGAACAAGTGATATGTGCTAATTTTGAAATGAATTCTTTTCTCCAAAGTTAACTCATTGTATCCCTTTTCTTCTTTACCATATGCTCATTTAAAGCATAATTTTTTGGTTTCAACATCTGATCTGGTGGAAAAATGTGCTAATTTTGTTCCTTCATTCAGTATGTTTAGAGCTTCAGCTATCACCTTGACTAAATATGAAATAGAGACTCCATCGATGTTGATCGTAGTGCCTTCTTCCTTATTATGCCAGAATTGATAAGTCTCCCCTAGATACCATTCATTACTATTTGAAAGTATGAGCCATAGTGATGACTCTTGGATTTGCATCCTTATTGTTTCTGAAATAAATTCTACAAATGAACCAAAGTCCATTTCCACAATTATTGTGGTCAAGATTGGCTTTTCTTAGATAGCTTGGAGGTAGTTTGGTGGCAACGTGAGGCGTTTTCCTTGTACTTGTGATTCCTTTGCCTCTCCTTAGGCTAAATGTTTGGTAGAAGGAGTTTCTTGATGAATGCTAAATGATTGGGCTTCTTGCTCCACATGTTCTAGATCTTGTTCTATTGTTCGACCTCTACCTTGGCCTCTTGGTCTTTTACTTGTAGATTATGAGGGTCCTCTGATCACTCCTCTCTTTGGGGCCATTTGCAATCATTAAGGATTTGAGGATTATTAAAATGTTTACTTTGATTTAGATAGCCTCTTTTCTTTTTCATATCCTTTATTAGAATAATTTTTAGCTCATTATGATTACAGAGAAGTAAAATTATTAAAAAGAAGCCCCATAGGCATTAATTTCCTTATAACCCTTCATAGTTGTCCATTTTTTTCTTGTGTATTTCTCATAATGGTTAGCATGGCTCATTAATGAAATTATTTGAGTGTTTTTAACTTGATCTTTATTAAGAATTTTCAACTTTTTCTTCCTTCATTCTTACCCTTAAAATACCCTTTAGGTGTTAGGAAATTCTGAAAAATTAGCTTAAATCTTCCTTGTTAGCACCCCCATGACTAATATAAGCACTTCAGGATCAAATGGATTTCAAAATCATGAAAATTGGACCAATAATTTGTAAGATATGGCCTGGGAAAACTAGAAGGTTAGAGCTCTTGAGTTAAGAAGAAAAATTGCAAAAACTCTCTTAGATGCACAATGGAAAAATGAAAATTTCGCTAATTTCCCTACAATATATATAATTTTTATTGACCCGATATTGGATATTTAATAATGGGGATCCAATATTGGAGGGGCCTCAATATCGGATGCCTGATATTGAGTGAAATTTTTTTCAATTTTCTCTTGATTTGTGAGGAATAAAAATGACTTATTGGAAATTTTGGAAGGTATAAAACATGTTCAAAGGGACTTGGACTAGGAATGATGCATATTTAGTGAAAAATTATCATAGAAAATGTATGAAGAAGGAATCTTGAGTTATGAAAGTATATTAATTGTTGATGAGATGGGTAATGAATTCTTTAGTATAGAATAGAGTTATGTGATGTAAAGGGAAGTTTTGCTTAACATTTATTGGTCATGGAAGGTTTAAGATGATGTGGATATGCTAGATGATGAGCAGTGAGGTACCCCTATTTCCAACCATACAAATCACAAGTGTTCACGCACAATCCAGTTGAATTCCATGGATGGGACTAGTTGTTGTATCTAAATCGCTATACTTTGATCGCAGTTCACTGTCTTCCCACTTCGACTAGTGGTAGCTTTGTCACATATGGTTTAGTTTTAAGTGAGGCATATGATGTTGTCTAATCCTATGTTGCTCCTAATGAAAATAAAGAGATTAATTAATTAAGCTACTAAATGATGGAAGGTAAAACCTAAACTAGCCTACGTGTGATGAGTACCCACCCCTAATCATTCATACACACCTTAGACTTCATATAACTACCATTGGGATTACCAAGTGTATGTCATTGGAATTGCCAAACGATATACTACTGGGTTACTAGGTAATTACACTTAAGCACTTATGACTAAGATGTACTCGTTTCCCTTAATGAGAGGAATAGTAAATAGAAATAAATGGAAATGTTAACTAAAAAAATAGTAACTAATTAAGAAATTAAATAATTAAAGCAATAATAATATAAGTAGATGTTGCAATGATGGAAGTAATCTTGATCTTTATTTCTATTCATGTAACATGTCCAAGTACATCACACTCGAATAGAAGTGTTGCACAATCATAAAAAACATTGTGGGCATGCACTAAAAAATAATCTATAAAGAAGCTAAATGAAAATTGAAACTAAACTACTTTCTCTATTGCCTCAACTATGCACTCAAGTACTATATTTATAGGCTAGCATGGAGGAGACAATATTGGATATCTGACATTGCTTCCTAGGCTCCGATATTGGGTATCTCGATACTCGATATTGGAGTCGATATATTCATGATTCATCATACCCTTATGACTGGATGAAAACTCATCCTCAAGTTAAACAAAATGAGGAACAAGCTCTTTACAAAAAATTGGAAAGATATGGGATTATTGACTGACTTAAACAATAGACAAAACAATTGACTCTTACATGTCGCAGTGGTGGTTACAAGAACGTAGACATAATATTACAAGACAAAAACCTGGAAGACTCATGTAGTGCCTAGAGGTGGTGGCTCTTCCATCAAGCACTTCCCTTTGTTGTTTGGCTTGTGAAATTTGTAGTGATTAAGTAATGCTTGCAACTTTTCCTCTTTCATCCATGGATCATGTACTATCTAGGTTGCTAAACTGATATGTGTTAGCACTGGCATGTCTCAAGGACATGGTAGTTGTGGGAACATCTTATTGGCCTTCACATACCAAACTACAAACTACTGTCATTCTTCCTCAAAGGTCCTAGATTTCTCTCTTAATTCTTGATAATTTGTTAATCTCCTAGCTAGGTCTAAGGCAACATCCTTCTGTCCATGGTAGTTAGCTTTAACCACTTTCAACTCCATGTTTGCTAAATGAAGATTTTACAAAGCATCTTTTCTATTTGCAACCTCTTTTTCATATAATGCTGACAGGGGATTTGTGTTGACAAGGACCCAATGTGGACTTTAGCCATTTGGATTTCCTTTTCATTTATTTGTTTATACATGCCTACTTGGTTGCGAAAGTGTTCCTTCAACTTTTCATGCTTCTTGGCCTCATTATGCCACACACTAATTTCTATTGTAAACTTTTGTCAAATAGTGTAGACATCCTTTATGGATAGGGTTCTATTTTCTCTAGCCAATTTATTAATATCCTAGTTGATCCTTACCAGTTGTTCCCTTAACTGGTGGACACTCTCCTCAAGAATATTCTTTTGCTTTTCAACTAAGGTCAACCTTGAATTTTTGATAGTAAGTTACTTGTTTTCCTCTTGCATGATGGTCAATGCATTTTTATAAGAATGGGATTGGTCATTAGTTGCAGAGGCATTCTAGACCACTTTCTTCTTTTCTTATTCTACAGCTATGCTATCCTAAGTTAGCTTGGCTAGTAGCTTTGTCTTGAATTTTTCCAGCTAGTCAAGCACAACAAAACAAGTAAGATCCCATCATTCAGCTCTTAGGGTGGCTAGCTCTTGTTGTAACCTTTGTACTTCTGCTTCTACATGCTCTACCCTAACTTCAGCTATGACCAACTTTTCCTTAGTGGTGATGAGGTTGAACGATGCTATAGTGACATCACTAGGGATGTCAAACAAAGTATTCAGCACTTACCCTATCTATAGTAGTCAATGCAAAACATCCTCATGCACCGTAGGAGTCATTGAAGTCCCGACCAACATCTATGCATCTTGGGTACCAGTAAGATCTATTGAAGGCACAACAAGCACATTGAATGATTCTTTAATATGATTTGTAATCACTTTTGCTGCATCGGCCACATATTGATGTTGCATTACCACAACTGTGACACCTTCTCCTATTTCGAGCATTACTTGGAAGGATGCAACATTTCTAGAGATTTGCTTGAAGTATTGAGATCCTCCTCCTAATGTAAAGATATCTCTTCCCTTATTAGATTGGTTGATATGGTGGATTGTACAGCATCATTGATTACTTTGAAGAGATTGGACTCATCTCTACTTCCCCAATTAACAACTTCAATGATTTTTTGCAAGTGGCTCATTGAAGGTCTATAATCTTATGGTAGTAGTGGTGGAGCTTGTGTTTCTAGGAACTATATAGACTCATATTGTACTTCTACTTTGGGCTCTGCTTCCTTCTCTAGTTCTTGTTCTTCATCAAGATCCTTCCTTGGTGTGGTCAATTTGAGCAACTTTGCAAAGGAAGCATTCTGAGCCTTTCTGGGGATATCATTCATATATCCCAAGATTCTAGTGCATTTTCATAACTTTCTAATTAGGCAAGGAAATGGAAGTGTTGGTTTCGCTACCTTTTTCTCCTCAAACTACCTCTAGATTTCAATGAAGCAAAATTGGGGAAGGGTGACCATGTATTTGCCCATTATGATAGGACTTCCCCTAGCCACATATGTTGAAATCCTGTTAAGCCATTTGGTTGAAAAGAGATGGTATGTACCGATCTTGAAGTATGTCCTCTCCTTTAGAGTTAGTTCATTGTATGTTTTGTCTTCTTTGCCATATGCTCATTTCAACCATAGTTTTCTGGTGTTAGGGTCAAATCTAGTGGACATATGGGCTATCTTAAATCCTTTGTTTGGTAGATTAAGAGCTACTGTAATTACCTTGACTGAAAAAGAAACATTGACTTCACAAATGTTTACAGTGGTGCCCTCATCTTTATTATGCTAGAATTGATGAGCCTCACCAAGGTACCACTTGCCATTATCTGAAAGATTAGGCTACAAAGGTGACACTTGATGTTGCATCCAAACTGCTTTTGGGGAAAACTCCATAAATGAACCAAAATTCATTTTCATGATGATTGAGGTTAATGTGGACTTTTCCTAAATGGTCACAAGGCAATCAAGGGGCAACATGAGACATTGTCCATGCATGGAAGTTGGTGGTTCTACAGCCTCTCCTTAGACTAACTATCCAATAGAAGGGGCCTCTTGGTGGATGCTAAAAGATTGGGCTTCCTGCTCTTGATGTTCTACATGTTTTCCTTGTAGCCACAACCACCTCATGGACACTTGGGTGCTCTTTGTGAAGGTTCTCCCTGTGCACCTCTTTTTGGAGCTATCTGCAATCAAGTAAAGATCAAGTGTTACTAAGGTTGTATTCTTTATCATTAATCAATTTATACCTTACTCGCTACCTTAGTTCATTAAGTTCTTAGTTCATATGATTGTAGAGTTAGAAAAATTTTCAAGAAAAATCCCCAACAAGTGCCTATCTTCTAGTACGACTTTACATAGTTGATTTCTTTTTACTTAGGTATGGCTTAGTCCCTTGGGTGGAAAAATTAAGGATTTTGACATTAATACAATTGATTATTCATAGTAATAGCTAACGTTTTTAACACTCTTACCCTTATAATACCCTCTAGGTCATAGAAAATTATCAAAAATTGGATTAGGTTTTCCATGAAAGCACCCCCTCCCCCCCACGACTAACTTGAATACTTTGGGTTATGATAGGTTCAAACAACACAAAAATTAGGGTGGTAGAGAGCCAAATATCACAAGTGGAAAGTGGGTGCACAGAGCTCTAAGTTGCGAGAGAAAATTTGAATAACCCTCCTAGCTACAAATGATGAGAATGAAGTTTGGGCAGCATGGGGATCACATATATAGGTTTTGTGTGATCCAATATTAGGTATCTGATATCATGTTTGCCTGATATCGAGTATGCGATATCGAGGTTCAAGAATATGCATTAAATGGGGCAACTGAGCATGGAAAATGAAGCTCTATGATTGGTTGGAAGGTTTGAGGTTATGTCCATAGTTTTGTGATAAGTGGAACATTAGTTTGAGGCACCAAAATTGTGATAAGGTGGAGTCATTGATGTGAAGAGCTTTAGAAGAAGCAAGAAAAAGGGCATTGAAATTGAGGTGGTTGACGAATCAAGTTACATAAGAAGGGAAACTACAAAATTTACAATTATGCACTTGGAAGGTTAAGAGTGATGTGGTTGTGTCAAACAAGTATAAGTCACAAAAGTTACACAAGTGGATCCTCCCTAAAGAAAGCTCTAGCCTATGATTCCCTTGTATAACCACACCTAAAAATGTCTATAGGCACTAGAGGGATTGAATACAATGCATACCTATAAAACAAAACACACATGTTAAAGCCACCAATTTGAGATAATAACTCTATGTTATGTAAAACCACAAGATATGACCACCTGGACAACGAGATGAGAAGGATTGTAGAAAGGATTGCAGAAATTGGGACATGAGGTGTCTTACCATGGGTACAATAAAACCTTATGTGTTATTAATGGTTAAATAATCATGAGTCCTTTTTTCTAAGATTCAAACCAAGTCCACACCACATTGTAGTGACATCACATTGTTTCATCATGTTAGCAGACAACCACAAGACTATCATAGTTACGAGGAGTAACATCACTTGGCATTTTGTCCAAGGAAGGAGCTTTATTATGGCACATGGTTTTTTTTTTTTGGTTTTTAAGAAGCTACCAACCTTTAGGCATGGGTACATGTCTTTGCAGTGGGACCCACAGAAGTATATTCAATGCTGGTTTAGGTTACTCTTACTTCCATTTTTCATTAGATCTACAAGGATATGGTTACAACCTCAGCAACATGATAGAACATATAGAAGTGGCCAAAGAGAATCCACAAATCCCCTTGATGTCACACCCTTCACATCTACCTTGGTTCTACACTCTTTTGCCTAGACACAATGATTATGAATTTATTTTTAGGTTGGATGATGAAAAAGAATATCATTATGACTAGGGTAAGAACCTCTTATTAATGGAATGAGTGGATGGATGACATGGTCTCACTATCCAAATAATCAATCCCTTATGACTTGACAACATAGAGAAAACCTCATCTCAATGGATTACATGATCATTTTCTTCACAAGCAAGATTACACAACAAGGAAATGAAAACAAAAAATACAAAAAATTGGAAGAAATAGGAAGAATTATTTCAAGAAATAGGAAAATGACAACAAATTATAAAACAAAAAGATGAAAAACACATAAGAATCTTGAAGCTTAGAATGGGGGTAACCCCCATGACTAAACATTTGGCCATGATAAGGATTAATAAGTGGATAAATAGGATCCATGCATGTGTGAAACATTGGTAATTGTTCATGCCCTAGCCACTAGGTGTCAATTGGTGTTGTGGTGGCTAGGTAGACAAATGATTGGTCACACACTTGATCATTAAATGTATGGTGGATTAGGGTATGAGAAGTGTTATCGTTATGGATATCTGGCCAACGATTGCACCCTTGATCATGATATTGTATGCATGGATTTGTTTGTCTCCCCACACTATTAGATTCATTGCTTGGATTTCAGATTGGAGTACTAATGGATGGTGATCCTTGTGTATGATTAGAGGAGGTAAATTGTGAAAAGAAAGGTGATGCACTAGATTTACATTATGCTAGTTTGGATGATGTGGTGGGTCCATGCATAGTTTTCTTTAGCTTATGACCTTTCCTTCGGAAAGGATGTTTCCTACATTGTGATTGAGATCCACTAATGTCAGCATGTTTATGCACATTTGCAGCACAAGTGGCATTCGTTTGTTGATATTGTGGTGTCAAACCTTCCTATGTTACTAGTAGTGGCATATAATGAGGTAGAGTATGAGAATAGTGAGGGTAGGATGGATGGTAAGAGGAACGAGGTGGTGATCCTTTAGGGGATGTCATGGGTTGATGCTACTCATGAAGTGGTAGTGGTGATTTGAAGTAGATGATGTAGAACTAGTTGGAGAAATAGGGTGTTGAACATAATACCCATGTAGTTTCAGTAGATAGGGCTGATTTGGTGGTGGCCTCCCCCATGAAGGTGGTTGTTGCCACTATGGTTGATGACCATGTTGAGGTTGGTAATAAGTCCCCCTAGGATGGTACAATCAGTTGTGGGACTATCTATAAATACCTTGTGAGAGAGGAAATCTCTTGTGCATGTGCTATTGCACAAACTTTGGATTTAAGGAATGTGCCCATACTCTTGAAGATGAAACAAGATTAGGCAATGGTCCTTTGGATGGTCATATATGTAGATGTCACATCTAGTATCTTCATTTGTGGTCAAGTCTGTAGCCTCACTTTCTTTAGCCATTTTTCTTATTTGTCGAAAAGTGTTTCTAGTTATTTCTTGGTTTTGTATCCTTTGTTTATTATGATTTCCTAACTTATTTTTCATGATCCTCTTCTCAATCATCTCAATGAGAGTTGTAACATTTTCATATATCTATTTGGATATCCTATTAAACTTTGCTTCAAGTTCATCAATAGACTTCTGCATCGGCAAGGTTTATTGCAGAATCACCTTATCAAGAGCTACCTCTTTCTTTGTACCATAGATATGGACCTCCTCCTATTGAAGAGGTGGGTCCCATTGATATTTCTTCATGTTCTCCCATTTACATATCTCTCCTTATTCTTTTGCCACATGTTTGATTAATTCTCAAATCTAATGGACTTGTAGGTCGTATAATTGACCTGGAGCATACATTTCAAGGGTCTCTTTTGTTTCATTACGAAGTGCATTTATTATGTGGAAAATTTTCCTCTCCTCAGAGAAACCATGGCCTGGGCATCTATTTTGTAAGGCATGGTATCTATCTAAGGCCATGTCCAAGGGTTCATGTTGTTCTTGCTTCCAATCTTGGATTCATCTCCTCAGGTTGGACACCCTCGCATAGCTTTGGTATTTCTCATTAAAAAGTTCTAGCATTATGGACCATCATCAAATTGAATTCGGTCTCAACAATCTATACCACACTTTGGATTTATCGATTAGTATCCAAGGAAAGAGTTTAAGCTTTTGCCACCCACTTTCAATGTTGTAAAAAACACAGGCATCATGGAATGCTTGTAAATGATGTTGTGGATTTGAATCATAGCCTCCTACAAATTTAGGAATATTATCCATATCAAGCTGAGGTAGACAACTCTTTTTGTGATTCCTACGAGATATCTTAATGACCTCTTTGATATGCATTAGGCTCTTAGTGACCAACAAGGGTTCATTGTCATTAAACAGGTTGTGAGGGAAATTTCTATCTCTATTCATTTGATTGTGACGATGCTGTCTATGTTCATGGTGATGTCTTTGACTTTTCCTATGGGTTCGATTTCAGTTTTTAGTCCAACCCTTTAGTGGAGCCTTATCTCCATACCTACATTCATCTTCGTCAAAACTAGACATTGAAGGGGAAGAGGAAGATGAGGAATTAAAAGGTTTTCCATGGCTGCTATGGGGTTCTTTAGGGTCTTTTGATTTATTATTTTTGGATTTTGAGAAGGTCTTAAGCCTTGAGGCCTCCACTAGCTCAGGAATTACACCATCTCCTCCAAGATTATCTATCTTAGGTGAATGTAGTCTTTGAGTGTTGTCACAGTGGTCATGAACATAAGAAACCCTTGCATAAAGTTGGTCACTCCAATTTTCTTCATCATATATCTTGTTATTTCTCCAATGAATAGATTTCTATATAGTGCATTGTCACTTTCATGTGAGAGAGACATTGTTATTGGTTTATGATGTGTGTGAGTTAATATTTTCTAGAAGATGTATCGTTAATACCTTTACAATGATCATGTATAATATAACTAATCTAGATGACTAGCACCATCCTTAGCAATAGTGCCAATGATGAGTGACAAGGTAACCCTATGCCTAATCATACGAATCATAAGCATTCATGCATGATCCAATCAAATTCCATGGATGGGACTAGTTGTGGTATTTAAATTGTTATGCTTTGATCATAATTTGTTGTCTTCCCACTTGGACTAGTGGTAGCTTTGTCACATATGGTTTAGTCTGAAGTGAGGCATATGATGTTGTCTAATCCTATGTTGCTCTTAATGACAATAAAGAGATTGATTAATTAATTAAGCTACTAAATGATGAAAGGTAAAACCTAAACTAGCCTATGTGCGATGAGTACCTGCCCCAATTGTTCGTACACACCTTGGACTTCATATAACTACCACTGGGATTACCAAGCGTACGTCACTAGACTTGCCAAATGATATATCACTAGGTTACCAGGTAATTACACTTAAGCACTTGTGACCAAGGCATACTTGCTTTGCTTAATGAGAGGAACAGTAATAGAAATAAATGGAAAAGTTAACCAAAGAAAATAGTAAATAATTAAAGTAATAATAATCTAAGTGGATGCTGTAATGATGGGAGTAATCTTGATCTTTATTTTCAGTCATGTAATGTATCCAAGTACGTCACACTTGAATAGAAGTACCACACAATCACAAACATCACATTGTGGGCATGCATTAAAAAATAATCTATGAAGAAGCTAACTAAAAACTGAAACTAAACTACTTTCTCTATTGCCTCAACTGTGCACCTAAGTGTTGTATTTATAAGCTAGCATAGAGGAGATGATATCAAATATTTGACATCACTTCTTGGGCTCTGATATTAGGTATCCGATATTGAGGCTAACAAATTCATGACTCATCATTGGACAAGCATAAGATACAATAGTTATACAAGTGGGTCCTCCTCAAAGTAGGTTCAAGCTCATAATGCTCTTCTATAACCATGCCTAAAAGTGTCCTTAGGAACTTAAGGAGTTGAATGTAATGCATACCTATTTAGGAAAACACACATGTTGGTATGCTATGTGATACAAAACCACAATTTATGATTATTCATATAGTGAGATGAGATAAACTTAGAAGGGATCGCAGAAACTAGGATGTAAGGTATCTTAACATAGGCATAATGAATTATTATGTTTTATTAATGGTTAAAAGAATCATTAGCCTTTCTATCCAAGATTTAAACCAAGTCCATACCATTTCAGTGACATCACATTGTCTCGTCTCTTGGAATTACAACCATAAGACTACCATTGGTGCAAGGAGTATCATCACTTAGCGTATTGTTCAAGGAAGGAGTTTATTCATGGAATTTTTTTTTTATTTTTTAGATTTCTAAGAAGCCACCTACCTTCAAGCATGGGTAACATGTCTTTCCAATGGAATCCCCAAAAATTTATTCTATGCTCTTTTTGTTTTCAGTTGTGTCAACCTTACTAGAGGACTACCTTCAAGCATGGGTAACACGTCTTTCTAGAGACATGGTAAGGAAACACTTATTTTACTCTTACTCCCATTTTTCATTAGATCTACAACTATATAATACACCTCCAACAATAGAATAGAACTCACAGTAGTAATCGAAGAGAGTAGACAAATCTCCTTGATATCATACCCTTTACATTCCCACTAGGTTCTTTACTTTTCAATTGAGGCATAATGATCACAAGTTTATTCTTAGTTATATGAGGAAAAAAATATCATTATAGCAATGGTGAGAACCTCTTATTAATGGAATGGATGGATGGCTTGTGTGGTTTAACTATTCAAATAATTAGTCCCTTATGACTTGATAACATAGAGAAATCTTCATTTTATTGGACTACATCTTACCTTATTATTAATGTGTTTTATTAACAATCAAAATTATTTACAAAGGAAAAGTATGAAAAATATAGAAAGGATTGGAAAGAGATGTAAGGAATGAAAAATGTCAAAGAATGAAAAATCATCAAAGAATTGAAAAATGTGAAAGAATATCAAAGATTTAAGAAATGAAAAAGTATAAAAGAATGAGAAAATATCAAAGAATGTGAAAAGGTAAAAAAAAATCACTTATTAATTCCTAAATCAAGCTAAAGCATTTTCCCCACGACTAAACTCATGAGCGAGTGTTTGGAAAATGCCTCCTAGATATTTTGGATCATACACTCTATGTGGTTCACTTGCCATCATTAGTGATTTAACTTTTCAATTTTTCTCCCATGTAATCTTGATGGTAACTGAGTTTTAATTATCTAACTCTTTGTTTTCCTTCCCTACTGGTGTATGATCATGAGTGAATAGTTTCATTTTTGGGTCCGTGGTTAGATTCATCTTCTTAGAATGGGAATTAATAAGTGAATCAGATCATTTCATGCATATTTTGGATAGTTTAGTGTTTTCAGTTGGCCACTAGGTGTCTTTTGGTATAGGGGCCCATGCTCTCTCTTGTGCACACATTTTTTTTTCACTTGTGTTGTAGACTATTGTACTAACTATGTTAACATTCTGAATGGTTGGTTCCCCATTGCAACCTTTGCTTTTAGCAGTAATGCATAAAATCCGCTACATATGTATGGCCCCATGCATGTCTTCCTAGGAGATTTTAATAGAGAAATCTCTCATATTTAACTTAGCATCAATTACGCTAAGCCTTACTCTCCCCATGATAATTGGAAATTCCTCAACATTATTTTTCACGTCAATCACAAGAAGCTCTACTGGATAAGACCATCCATTGATAGTGATCATTATATTTTCTATCCCAAAGGGATGGTGACATTGATCTACAAGCTCTAACCAAATGTTGTATTCCTTTAAGGGTGGTAGGTTCCATGCTTGATATATTTTGTAAGAGATAAAATTTACCTTGGAACCTGAGTCTAATAGAGCTTGATAGATTTACACCTACTCATAGATAAATCAAAGGAACTCTTGGATTAATTCTATTCTTAGGAAGTGGTCTTGCCTTTATCCAGTTTGTGACTATTTCTATGAGCATGACAATTTGCACATTTGTGTTTGATGATGATGAAAGCTTGCCTTTATTGACGTAGCTTGTCTCAATGAATTTTTGAATCTACCAACCTTTTTAGGACTTGTATTAAAGAAAGGATGGTTTTCCATTTGGTCCTTAATGCTACTAGCATGATCCTCTATCTGTATGTTCATTGCCCTTGCAACTCTTCTTTGTTGTGGTTGTGATGGTAATTCACCTTGCATAGTAGGTAGCAGCATTGGTGAAAAAGGATGAGTTGGATTTGATGAATTAACTACTTGTGGATGCATGTATGAATTTAGATTTATCCTTGGTGGTAACACTTTGTGGTACTCAGGTAGATAGTATTGTAGAGTTTGAATGGTTGCATTTGCTGGCAAGATTAGACATTGAACACAATATCCATAAGGATTAGGTTGTCTATATGGATACTATTGACGTGGTGGTGGTGGAATGGCCCATGATTGGAGCTATTGCCATTGTTGATAATATTACTCTTGTGGTTGTGGCAAAGCTCCACTGGGATAATATTAATAATGATCCTTCCTCATCAGTGTAGCTGGTGTTTGAACACTCAGCCATTGTAGCTACCTTGCCTTTCCATCCAAAATCTTTCTTTTTCTTCTTACCTTTGCCTTTTGCAAAGGCTTTCTCTACTCTCTCTTCCAAAATATTTAAAGTTGTTGTACATCTATCATCAACTGAGTCCTAGATCTTTTCTACATATGCTACTACATCAATGATAGATTTTTGGATTGGTAGCATTTTCTTTTGGATTACTTGATCCAAGATTTCCTCTTCTTGGGTATCAACAAACTCTTACATCTCTCTTTCTAATTGATAGATCTCAGTTATATTTCACAACTAATTCTCTCTTTCTTAATTCACCTACTTCCTTTGCCACTTGATCAATTAATCTTTGGATTTGATGGGCAGTCATTTTAGATAATCTACCTTGGGCATAAATCCCAAGTGTCTCCCTGTTTTTGTTTTGCAACCTATCTACAATGTCCTTGAGTTTCTCCTATTGTTTGAATCCATGGCCTGGGCATCTATGTAGTAGTGAATAGTATTTTTCCACCACTGCATTAAGGGTTTCATGAGTCCCTTGTTTCCATCCTTAGATTTTCTTTCTTAAGTTAGAAACTCATGAGTAGGTTTGGTACTTGTCATTGAAGATCGCTAGCATGGTACTTCATCTTCTAATTGATTTAGGTTTGAGTGATTAGTACAAACTCTTTGCCTCCTTCACAAGTGTTCTTGGAAACAACTTTAACTTCTACCAGTTAGTTTCAATGTTCTATAGGGCACATGCATCATGGATAGCTTGGAGGTGGTGTTGTGAATAAGGATTATAGCCATCTTCCAACCTTGGCATGTTATTCATATTGAGCCATTTGATCAGGCTATCCCTCACATGCCTGGTTGGAATGTGTACAACTTCCTCTATGTTAATCATGCTTTAAGTTACCATCAAGGGTTCATAATCTTAATTGGGTTCATATGCTTGATTGTAGTAGTGTCTCCTTCTATGCTCATCCCATTCATGATTTTTGTGATTCCTACATTTGCACTATTCGTACTCTTCATCTTCTAAATTAGAATGTATTGAGTGATGGTCATGATAGTTATGAGTTTTTCTCTCTTCCCTATCATGATCTTTGTACCTTTGCCTCCTTCTATCAAAGTCTACTAATGATCATGAGGATAGTAGGAGAATGGTACTAGCTTATTCTCCTATGATGACTCTGATGTTCTTCTTTGTGAGATCCAACAGGAACTCTTAGCCTTGAGTCTTTTACCTCCCACTTGAGTGTCTCAGCTAAGTTAGAATATGACTGATTCTTGATAGGTTCCTCTAATCGGATGATAGGCATTTGTGATTGGAACTCATGGTTTTGGTGAAGTTGTTCAATTATGAATTCATCTCCATTAAGCTCTTTCAAGACAACAAGAGAGTTGACCTTCTTTTTTTGTTTTGATAATGCCTGGTCTCCATAACTTTGTCTCTTCTTAACTTCTTCTTAGTGGGCTCATAGGATCTAATCATGTACTTGGTCACATGATACCCTCCAAGTGTCTCACTCAGTTTCATCCCCTTGAGAGCACTTTAAAGCATGATGGGTGCTTAACTTTTTGGTGGTAGAACAATGTTCTCTTGAAGATCTATTCACCTTAATTGGTTGTCTTGATGAAATATGAAGGTAAAATCAGGATAATAAGTATCGTGATGAGCATATGAGATCCTTGTTTACATTGGCATACTCTAGTCTTCTTCCTCTTCGATTCTATCACTACTTATTTGTAGTTCCTTCGTAGGTGATAATGTACCCTTGCTTGAAGCCATGTTGTGGTTTGAGACATTTGTTTAAGTGTGCTTGTTTGATAGTTATGAATGTTAACATTTAGTTCTAATACAATGAACTTTGTGAAATCAATTACTTAGCATACATCAACAAGTCCCTAACAACGACACCAATGATAAGCGGTGGAGTAATCCAACACACAACCATACAAGTCACAAATGTTCACATGTGACTAGATTGTAATTCGTGGATGAGACAATGTGATTATGCTAGTAATTATTTAAATTTTGGGATCGTTGTCTTCCCATGTGAGCTAGTGAAATCTAGGTGTATGTTTTAACTCACTATCAGGTATATGATATCTAATGTTGCGTAGGCCATCTTATTCCTAGTAAACATGATGAACATAAAGGTGAATTCTAAACTAAGTAAAACAAATAATGAATCTAGTCTAGCATAGTGCAATGTGTATCAGTTTCTAATCTTCTGTACACACCTTAGGCTTTGTGTAACTACCATTAGGATACCAAGTGTACTACTACTAGGCGTACCAAGCAATAACACTACTAGGTTTCCAAGTAATTACACTTGAGTGCTCAAGATTAGTCATACTCATTCCACTTAATATGAACATGTAAAAGTAAAGTGCTTTAGAAAAGTAAATCATTAAGCTATGAAATAGTAAGAAAATTATTCGAAGTGTAAACAATAAATCTAGGAGAATGCTACAATAGTGGAAAATAGCTCGATCTTTATTTCTAGTTACACTTGTGCCCAAGTACAAAATGCTCGAATAAAGATGTTTTTCATTAGTGCACACTACACTATAGGCATTCACACTTCTAGTTGCTAAGTCTAAATTCACGAAAAAAGATTGAAAGAGTTTTTGTAAGGGTGGATGGAATTTTTTTCTTGGACTATGTGCCTAAGCATTTTATTTATAGGCAGACACATGTCTCGTGATATCAGATATCCAATGTTGTAGCTTGGGCTCCTATATCGGGTATGCGATATTGCAGTTTTGATATTAGATACCCGATATCTTATCCATCAAAAAATGCATCTTATCATAGGTAATGAAGTATGAGAATCTACATCCTCTTAATCATTAGAGATGCTAATGCCACCACCTTCATTGTGTTGGTCTTGGAGTTAATAGCTTCTATAGGAATTGATGTTATAATGATCCATAGGAAAGTTCACCATAGCCTATGTTTGTAGTGTTTCAACATTAGGATCTGGTACAATTTCATCCCTGATAGCAAGATATTTTGACAATGCATGTATTTGTACTTTTCGAACTCCACAAGATGGTTAGATGTTGGGAGAAAAGGCTCAAAGTTGTTGGAAACTTTGTAGGTAGTCATCCTCCATAACTTATTCTTAGGGAGTGCAATACTAAGTTCTCATTTAGTACATGTGATCTTGTACTCATGCTTGCTCATGGGTGTCATAGTTGCTTGAGCTCTACACATCTCAACTAGTTTATGAACCCAAGCACTATGAACCAAGTTAGATCCTTATCTTAACATGGTATCAACAAGTGTTTCTACACATAGAAGAAAACAAGATAAGTATAGAGTAGAAAACAAATTACATAAGAACAAAAAGAGTAAGAAAAATTCTAAGTACTAGAAAGAACCTATAGGCTACTAGGTGATATGTTTGAAATACTAGAAACTCTATTGACCCTCCTTATAGCATCAAAAATGTTCATGTAGAAATATTCTTTTTATTCCTAGAAGGATACCTCCACGAACTAAGTGTTGAAAAAACTTAGCATGCAGCCATAAGTTATCTTTAGATCGATATAATCCTTACTATATCAACAATTATGAAATGAAGGGGCACAAAACCTCTAACCAAATATGGACTTAGCCTATTGCACATGAATCAATAATGGTATGGAAACGATGTAAAAGTGAAGTTTTAATTATTAAAAATGACTAAGTTTAACGTCACTAGAAAATTGACAATTATCGAAAACCCAATATAAAACTTGTATAAAAGGACATAGGATATTAAAATAATAGTGTTATTATATAGACAAAAAGGTCTCCAACTATTTCCAAAAATAAATATAGGAATTTTATGTGGAAAAATAGGTACATATCAAAACATGAAAAATTTGACGAAGTATAGAATGCAATGTAAGAGATAGAAAAAATTCTAAGTATGGAACATAAATAAATAGACAATGTCCAATATCGAAGCTATGATATTGGATCTTCAATATTGGGGCACAAGCTATGATGTTGGTTATTCGATATTACAAACACATGTAGGCCTATAAATATGACACTTAGGTGCACGATCCAAACAACAATTTCATTCCACCTTAGTAAAACTTTGTTATTTTGTTTTCTTGATTTTAGTACTTAGCACTTAGCAATGTATGCCTACTATGTGGTGTGAAATGATTGTATAGAGTCTTTGCTCAAGCATCTTATACTTGGACACAAGTGTGAACAACAATAAAGATGAAGATTACTATTCACCATTACAACATCCAGTTAGTTTTAATTGTGTACTTAGAATAATGATTACTATTTTCACCTAGCCTACTAATTACTATTTTCTTAATTACTATTTACTTTTCCATAAAATTTACATTTACTATTATTAAGCAGAATAGATAGAAGTGATTCCAAGAGTAAAGTGTGATTGTTTGGTAACCTTGGTTCACCTAGTAGCAAGGTACTTGGTAGTTCTAGTAATGATTACATATGTCCAAGACATGTGTGAAGAGTTAGGTACGAATGTCCATCACCTAGGCTAGATTAGATTCATTTGTTGTTTACTTAGACTTAGAAACTACTTTCATTTACCTTATGTTTACTAGGAGTAAAATGGCCAAAGCAACATCAATTATCATACACCTCATTGTGAGTTAAACCATGCACATTGATTTTACTAGCTCACATGGGAAGATAACGATCATGAACTCAAACTAATTACTAGCATAATCACATTACCTTGTCTACAAAATTTGATCAGGCTACATGTGAACACTTGTATCTCAAATGGTTCGGTGTTGGACTACTCCACCACTCATCATTGGTGCCATTGTTGAGGACAAGTTAATGTATGCTTAGTAATTGATTTTTCCAAAGTTTGTTGTATCAAAAACCCAAAGTCAAAATATTAACCTTTTTAATAACCCCAGATAAGTTACGCACACTTAACCAATGTCTTAAGTCACAAACATGGCCTCAAACAAAGACACATCATCACCTGCCAAGAAGACAAGAAGAAGCAATGAAAAAATCATTGATGAAGAAGAATGGGGGATGCCAATGTAAACAAGAATCACTTATGTTCACACTAATTCTTATCATCCAAACTTCACTTTCATCTTTCATTAGAATAATTAAATGAGGTGGAGGGACATGCAAGGAAACATAGTCCTGCCTCTAGAATGTGTAGCACTTAACATGCTCCAAATTACCTTAAGGGGAATGCATTTGGACCAGATCTGGGAAGGGTATCATGTGACTTGGTGCATGACAAGATCCTATGAATCCACAAAGGAGCAGATGAGGAGAGATGTTGACATGGAGATCAAACATGTACACAGTAAAGTGAAGTAGGTCAATAGTTCTGTTATCTTAGAAGAACTTGATGTTGATGCATTTATTTTAGAGAAACTCCTCCAAAACCATGAGGAGCCTTCAAAAAGACCTATCATCAAACTTGGGGAACCTTTCAAAGCCCAACTTCATTCCACTCTACCAAAGACACCTAAGGGGGAGGCTACTGACTCAAGGTATAAGTGGCACTCAAGGCCAAGGGTTCCTACCAAATCCTACAAAAAAGCATATAAAAGTCATGAAAGGAAAACAAGCTAATGTCATTCTCTTGCTACCTCATCTACCTCATTATGATTGTCGATGGACTTTGACAAAAGATGACACAGGCACTAGGACTATGATAGGAAAGAGAGGAGGAATCGTGACCATTATGACCAATATTTAAGACACTCTAATATAGAAGATGAAGAATATAAATGAAGGGAGATGAAGGAATTGAAGAGAGGATCAAGAAAGATATGAGCTCAAAAAGGGTCATAGCTACAAAAGAGCATACTAACCCGACCACGATGATGAACCCATCATGGCAACCTGAAGCATCATAAACATTCAAGAAGTTATCCACATACCAACCAAGCACGTGAGGGATAGCCAAATCAAATGGCTAGATATGAATAACATGTTAAAATTTTAAGGTGGCTATAATGTTGATCCACAACATCACCTTCAAGATTTTCATGATTCTTGTGCCCACAAAAATATCAAAAGTGAATGGCAAAAATTACATCTACTTCCCAGAACACTTGTGAAGGTGGTAGAGAGCTAGTACAAGTCACTAGAACATGAATCAATCAAACACTGGAGTATCATGCCAAAACTCTTTATTGATAAATATCAAACTTATTCATGAGTGTCCAACCTAAGAAAAAAAATCTAGGGATGGAAGCAAAGGACTTATGAGATGGTTGATGTAGTAATGGATAAATACCATTCACTATTGCACAGATGCCTAGGCCATGGATTTTCACCAAGGGAACAACTTAGGCATATTGTAGATGGTTTGTGGAGCAAAACTAGAGAGACTCTTGGGGTTTACACCTAAGGCAAGTTATCAAAAGTGACCACCCATCACATTTAAAGACTAATTGACTAGGTAGCAAAGGAGGAAGGTGAGTTAAGAAAAAGGGAATTAACTAAAGAACACTTTTTGTCATGGTTATACAAGGACATTAAGGGCTAGATCTTGCTTTGGGGAGGACCCACTTGTATAACTATTGTACCTTATACCTGCCAAGAGATTCCACATCATCTTCAACCTTCTAGCATCAAAAAATGTCAATAAATACTTCCCATATCATTTAAACTATCCGTTCTCACTATATGAATTCATTACCCTTATCCATCTTATGAACTTTTGTAGCCCAAGATTCCTTCTTTATGAACTTCCAATGATAAATTTTCACAAAAATGTGCATATATCCATCATCCAAACCCTTTGAGTAATCTTAAAACCTTCCATATATAAACAATAATTATTTTTTCCCATTAGACACTTATGAAAAATGCAAATTTTTGGGCTCCGATATCAAGTCCGCGGTGTTGGATTTGCACTGATAACGTATCCTTGATGCCAAGTCCTCGATATTGGGTCTACCAAAAAGTATAAATATGTGGGGACTTAGTCAAAATTTTCATTATTTTCATTAGCACACAAGGGAGATATTTCAACTTTCATTCTTTGATTTGAGCTTTGATCTCCTAGCTTTATCAAGCCATATCTTCCTTGTTATTGCTCTAATTTTTGTGATTTTTGAACCTATTTGATCCTAGAGTGTTCATCTTAGTCATGGGGGGTGCTACTGAGGAAAATTTAATTTAAGTTTTCAAAATTTTCTAACACCCGAAAAGTATCTTAAGGATAAGTATGAAGTGAAAGTTGAAATTTTCAAGGAACAATCAATCATATTAATGCCAAAATACATAAATAATACTCCTAAGGATATATAGCCATCATTATGAGCCATACATAGGGAAAAAATGAACAATTGTGAAGGGTTACAATGAAATTAACACTTATAGGGTAACTTTTTGCAAAACTTTTCTAACTCTACAATCCTAACAACTAAGAACTTGATCTAACTAAAAGAATGAGAAAGGAAGGGGATTATAAAAATTAGATAAAGCCTTCTAATGATCCCCAATTCCTTAATGATCGTAGATGGCCCCAAAGAGAGGAGCACAAGGAGGACCCTCACAACTTGCAAGTAAGAGATCAAGAGGCTAAGGTAGAGGTCAAATAGGAGGACATGAACCACAACATGAGGAGCAGAAAGCCTAATCATTTAGCATTCATGATGAAACTCTTGCTACAGGATAATCGATCCAAGGAGAGGTAGAGGAACCACAAGTGCCAAGAAAATGCCTCACGTTGTCACAGGACTACCTTCAAGTCATCCAAGAAAGGTCCATCCTCACCATAGTCATTGTAGAGATGAACTTTGGCCCATTTTTGGAGTTCACCCTTGGAGTGGTCAAGACACAAATCAAGGCATCATCACTATGGCCCATCTTTTCTAACAGTAGCAAATGGTACCTTGGGAAAACCTACCAATTCTAGCACAACAAGGAAGAGGGTACCCCAGTTAACATTGGAAGAGTCTCAATTTCATTCTCGATCAAGGCAATTGTAGAAGCTCTAAATGTACCCAATGAAGGAGCAAGTTTAGCACATATATCCATATGATATGATCCTAAAACCAAAAAAAAATATGGCTAAAATGGACATATGGCAAAGAAGATAAGGGCTATAATAAGCTAACTTTGGAAGAAAGAATGTACTTCAAAATTGGTACCTATAATATGTTCCCAAAAAAAGGACTCAATTGACTATCTAGTTATGCAACTAGAGGAAGTTTGATCTTGATGGGAAAATATAATGTTAACCTCACACAATTCTACTTTATGAAAATATAGAGGTGGTTTGAAGAAAGGAAAGTAGAAAAGCCAACACTTCCATTTCCATCCCTTATCAAAAAGTTGTGTAAGCAAGTTGAAATCTTGGGATACACTAATGACATTCTTAGGAGAGCCAAAAATGCTTCATATGTTGAATTGTTCAAACCAGCACCACCTAGGAAAGATTAGGATGAAGAACAAGAACAAGAACAAGAGCAAGAGCAAGAGCAACAATAGTAGATACTATTGCAACAACAAGAGAAACAATATTAGTAATAAGAAAAACAATAATAGTAAGTTCCATCATCACCACCGTAATATTATAGACCATCTATGAGTCATCTGCAACAAATTGCAAAAGCCATCAATTGGGGAATAAGGGAGGAGACCAACCTTTACAGAGTTATTGAAAGTGCCATTGAGCCCATAGTTTCAGTAGATCCAACAAGTGGATAGATCTCACTGTAGTCATGAGGAGAGGTCCGATGGTGACAACGGATCTTTGGAAATGCTACAACATTCCAAGTGGTGCTTGAGACTAGAGAGGAAGCCATAGTAGCAGTAATGCAACACCAAGATCATATTAAAGAATCTTTCAATGTACCTGTTGTGCCATCGATAGATCTAATTGGAGCTAGAGATGCTCAAATGTTAGTTGGAACCTCAATGACTCCTGTTGATCATGAGGATGTGCTTGATAGACTACTATAGACATCGCAAGTAATGACAATACTTTTCAAGATCCCCAATGATGTCATTGTAGTATAGTCTGAACTCATTGCTACCAAAGGAAAACTGGTCATGATAGAGACAAGGGCAGAGCATGTAGAGAATGAAATTCTAAGATTATAAGAAGAGCTCATAGCCCTAAGAGCTAAACAAAGAGATCCAAGTCAATTTGTTACACTTGACCAGATAGAAAAGTTTAGAACTAAACAAATGAACCACCTAATTGAGTAAAATAAATAGATGAAAACAAAGAAGGAGAAGTGGTATGGAATGCCTCAGGAATAGATGCACAAACGTATGCACATGTTAAGGAACTTACTATAGTACAAGAGTTAAATAAACAACTTGCTACTAATAACATGAGGTTGAACACTATGGAAAAGCAGAAAAAATTCTTGGAGGAGATCATCCACTAGTTAATGAAACAACTGGTGAGGGTCAACCAAGACATGAGCCACCTTACATGAGAAAATAAAACCCTCTCAATAGAAGAGGTACATGGCCATCTGTCAAAATTCAACCATTGAAATAAGTGCATGGAAAAATGAGGCAAAGAAACATGAAAGGCTCAAGGAACACTTCTGTGATCAGGTGGGCATGTACAAGCAAATTAACAAGAAAGAGATCCTGATGGCCAAAGTTAGAATTAGCTCCATTTCAACATAAAATCCTGACCAACAATCCATCCTAGATAGTTACACCGACATTCACCAAGCAGAAGTGAAAAAAAAAAAAGAGCTACAAATTGAGGATCTAAAAGAATACATGGGGTTAGCTAACTTTTGTTACGCTAACTGGGCCATTGTTAATAGTAGGTAGGCCTAAAAATAAACTGAAATAACAAGTAGTAGCCACATATGCTCTATATGAAAAAGAGTTTGTGGATCAAAAAGATGCTTTGTAGAAACTCTAAGTGGAAAACTTTGAACTGGAAGCAATGAAGGCTAGCTACCAAGGGTAGAAAGATGTAGCAACAAACTTGACCAAAAGATTGACTGATTACCATGAACTATGATAAAAGGCCAGAGCATTCGAAGAGGAGAGGACATAGTTTGTAGCTTGGTATGTCACAGTGAATTAGATGCTTTCACAATTGTCATGCCCATGGGATGTACCTACTCCATCACACATTGCATAACAAGCATGGATGGTACATGACCCAAGAATAGAGGAAAAGCTCCAGGCACTCTTGAATTGATACAAGTTCTAGAAGCCTAGTGACAAGGGGAAGCAACCAATGGAAGAGCCACCACCACCAAGAACTACATAAGGCTACATCAAGCTTCACCAATTTTTTTTGTTAAAGTTTCATGTCATATCTTATGTCATTTTGTAAACACCACTACAAAAATTAAGAATCATGTACATAGTAGTCAGTGTCATGTAAATCTACCTCTCAATTTTGTAAGGAACTCCACCCTCATTTTGTTTTAACTTGAGGACAAGTTTTCAATTAGTCGTGGGGGTATGATAAATCATATTTTGATCAGCTATGATATCGGTCATATGATATCAGAGCTGTAATATCAAATCCCCGATATTGGGGCACAATCTATGATGTCAGATATCTCATATCATGGACACGTGAAAGCCTATAAATACGACACGTAGGTGCACAATCCAAACAATAATTTCATTTTAGCTTAGCAAAACTCTATGAGTTTGTTTTCTTGATTTTAGTACTTACCACTTAAGAGTGTATGCCTACTATGTGGTGTGAAGTGATTATACGGAGTCTTTATTCGAGCATCTTGTACTTGGACACAAGAGTGAACAACAATAAAGATTGAGATTACTTTCCACCATTGCAACTTCCAATTAGTTTTTATTGTTTACTTAGACTAATGATTACTGTTTTCACTTAGCCTACTGATTACTATTTTCTTAGTTAATATTTACTATTCCATGAATTTTACTTTTATTGTTGTTAAGTAGAATGGATACAACTAATTTCAAGTGTAAAGTGTGATCGTTTAGTAATCTAGTAGTATTATCGCTTGGTTTTCCTAGTAGTGAGGTACTTGGTAGTCCCAGTAATGATTACATAAGTCCAAGACATGTGCAAAGAGTCAAGAATGGATGCCCATTGCCTAGGATAGATTAGATTCATTTGTTGTTTACTTAGACTTAGAAACCAATTTCATTTACCTTATGTTTACTAGGAGTAAAATGGCCGAAACAACATTAGTTATCATACACTTCACTGTGAATTAAACCATACACATTGATTTTACTAGCTCACATGGAAAGATAATGATCACAAACTCAAACCAATTACTAGCATAATGGCATTGCCTTGTCTATGGAATTCAACTAGGCTACGCGTGAACACTCATGTCTTGTATGGTTGGGTGTTGGACTACTTAGTTGCTCATCATTATGCTATGGGGGAGGGCTTCCATATCCTTTCTCAAATAGTAAAAATTCTTTACTGATGAATGCTGAAGTATTCACCTCCTAGGGAGGGCCAAATCATAAGTGATTGGAGAAAAATACATAAGTGTAATGAAACTAATAAGAGAAGCTCAAATCTTGAGTAAAATATGAATTCAAAAGATGGAATTAAACCTATCAAGGGTTAGGCTATGGATGGGGAAGTTTTAGACATGATTCAGAATTAATTATAAGCCAAAACATCTCTATTTTGACCAAGGTTCTCATCACTAACATTAGAGCTGAAGAAATTATAACTTTGAAAAGTGGCGTGATAACTCAAAAAATCTATCTCTAGAAGTTGTCATCGAAGGTGTTGAAGGTGATCGAGGAGCACATAACAATGGTGATAGAGACTCATGCTATAAATCTCTTGGAAGCTAATAAGTACTCTAAAATCTCAAAAGATCTAACTTGAAATTTGTGTTTTGAGCTTCTATTTATAAGTCTGAAGTTACCAAATTTAACATAGGGTTGCCAAAATTAAATTTGAAGTTAAGCATAACTTGTTGTCAAGTTCAAAAATAGCAAGTTTGGTCTTCAATTCTAGCAAACATGGCAACCTATCGAGGTAGTGCCAATGCTAATGCTGACATAGTGTTAGCATCACCAACACTTGGCAAAATTTTTGTGAATTTCTTAAAGTGCTAGAAACAAACCTCCAAAGCTTCATTTGACCTTCGAATTGATGCCATAAGGTGTCAAGGAAGATGGGAGATGAGGAGATGATGTTGAATGCTAATATTCATCATGTTTTTCTAAGATCAATAATATCAAAGATGCTGACACAAGTTGCACCAACCTACCATGTCAGACGACTGCACTAAGGTGTGCCAGTTAGCTATGCCAAGACACATTAGTTGACCATGCCAACTATTTTAAAGTACTATTGTAGATCTCACCAAAGTAATGCTAATAGTAGCATCAACATTAATGTGGGTACCAAAGTTAGAAAAATTTTCAAAGATTTTAAGGCCGAAAATTCTAAATCTTGGAAATTTGGAATTACACCTAAAAAAGAAGTGTAGTGATCTCTCCTAGGCATTGAGAGATCTACAACATTATGGAATGTTACAAACTTGGTATATGGGATGGTTTGGAGATGCTAAGATGAGTTCTGACCTTGCTACTATCCCATACTTAGCTAAAAATGTCAATTTTCCAAGTTTTAAAAAACTTGCAAAAAAAAAAAAAAAGGTATTAGTTCCAAAAGCCTGGAATGTTAAAACTATTACGAGTGAGTTGTCCTAGCCTTGGGGTCCCATGGCATACATCAAAACAAAGTTTTGATGAGATTTGGAAGTCTTGACGATGGTGAAACTAGTGTTGATACTAATGTAGCATCAACAACACTTAGAAAAAATTTTGGACTTTTTTTGGGATTTTTAAAAAGTTGCTAGAATTAACATTGAAAAGCTAGGATATGACCTTGGATGGTCCCTGGAGGCATCCGAAGATAAAAAATATGTTTTGCAAGGCTATTTTTGGGCATATTATGCTACAATGTTGAAGGAAACTCAACTTGGCCTCTTGTCACTTCCATCAATTACAAAAATTTTGATTTTGGAGTTTTTTGAGGGTAATGGAAAATTGACTCCATAAGCTAAATTATGAATCTAAATGGTTGCTAATAACTCTAGGAGTTGAGAATGCACCTTGTGATAATGTATTTGGGGGATTTGGTGCTCAAATCCCTATGGGACGATGTTGAAACCACACTTAGTTTTAATTCAAAGCGAATCACAAGAGTGGGTACAACATTAGCATTGTGGTAAGACTCTTGATTTGATAGCTTCAAGTCACAAGTTCAATTCTAGTGGACAATATTGAGTTATAAAGTTCTAATTGGACTATATATCTTGGGGTTTACCTATATTGAAGGATGAATACAATATGGATCAGACAATTGAAAGAAGAAGAAAGAAATGTTCTTGCAATAGATGGGTTTTTCAATAAGAAAAGAATAACCCTATTGTACTTGTGAAACACTTCATCATTAATTGTTCGATTATTCCAAGACACCATGGCAATGCTCGCCTAGCTTAATACTATATTTTTATAGGTTGTTCTATTATTAAAATCTATAATCGTTTTCTGGCATGCTTCATGTATAACCTTTTATTACTGAATGTGCCTCAACCACCATAGAACCAAGTTCACTTTCTATTCACAAAAATTTAAAAAAAATTGAAAGAAAATGGAAGCTCCATGTCATAAGAATGACAAGCAAAAGAACACTCATAATGTATGTTTCAAAAGAACAGATTTTTGGCTCTTCTAAATGGCACTTCTTGAGAAGAGATCAGTCCTAACTCATAAGGATAAACGAAATCAAGTAAGTCTCGAATATGCCCAACATCAAAAAGAGCATTGGAGCATTAAAAACTAAAAATTGAAAAAAGTAAACATAGTGAGTCCATATGTGAGTAAAGGATTCATGGAATAAGTACATATAAAGAAGACAACTAAAGATAATTGTCCTAACTTAAATATGGATTGCTGAAGGAGTTCATAGTGGCCTAGCCTCTATGACACTAAGGATATATAAAGAAAGAATATTCTTACTAGCATTGTAAGTGTGTCTAAGAACCCATGATGCTAGAAGATACTAAAAGAATATAAAATTTGTAGCACTTCTAGAGGAAGGAGCAACACCACTGAAACACAAGAAACTCTCATGAACTTAGCTCAATGTCATGAATAGCCCAAGCACAATAACTAGGAATTATAAGTATGAAGCTAAACTAGAACTAGTACTATTTACACTATCTATTAAGACTTTTAATTAGTTACAGTAATGATAATAAATGTGACTTTGTTCATTCACAATGGATTTGTAGGTAATTGTAAGACTTATGATGCTGGTAGTCCTAGAAATTGCTACCAACTATGGTTACCTTTTTAGAAGAGTTTATGATAACTCCTTATGTGCTTACTTTAAATCCTTGTATATTGTAGTTGCCCAAAGTGGGCATAAAATGAAACTCTAATAGGTCCTTGCAAGCCCTCCACACTCCCTACCTCCATCCCCCTCCTCCAAAAGAAACAATAATGAACTCAACGTTCAAGAAATCATCTCCAAGAGGAACCTAACCTATTGTACAAGGTCAACATCCATATTTGTCCTCAAAGAAGGCTCAACCTCCACATCAAACATGACCTAAGAGTAATTTAAAGAAGGCCTAACCTTCCCATCAAATAAGACCTAAAAGCAATTTGTTAGAGGCATCCTAGATTTGCTACCTAAAAGCAATTTGTTAGAGGTACCCTAGATTTGCTACTTGCCCACATCTTAAGCATTAACATAACAATCTATGTTACCATTTGAGCAACTAAAGGCCCAAAGGCAATGGCACCTAAACTAGATTCCCTCAAGGATCCATCTAACCTACATAGATTCCCCTACCCCCTCCCCCACCTTTTGGGAGGATGACCTTTGTCTTGCCTTTGCTTTTACACCTATCGAGTATTAGTGATAAGAATGTGCATCACCATCATTTACATCTTTTTTAATAAAAAAAAGTAATGCTAGAAGGATGATAAGGGGTTCATTATCCAAAGCAAGAATCACCCTTTTGCCATTGAGTGACTTCAAAGGCCATTGCTTTGTTACAATAATTAAAATAGGATGGAATAAAAATAAGGAAACTATATGATTAGAAATGCATGCAATATATATATATATAAGCTAAATGTGTAGATTTCCAACATGCCTCAAGTTTGGCAAAATGAGTGCTAAAGCTTGGCTTTGAACCCAAACTCGAGGATGCCAATCTTATGGGTTGAGGTACAATTGTTCTTTGTATCACTATAATTTTATTCCGAGTTGTGTAATGAAATCATAAGTACAATCTAATTAACTTCGAAGCCTTAATGTAGTATTATCATATCTTCTTGTAATGTATATGTTTTGATATGTAGTGGAATGGGGTGTTGGGACCCCAAAATAATTGTAATGTAGGCACACTCAAATTAAAATTTTATAACTCAATATTGCTCACCAAAATCGAACTCATGACTTAAAGTTTTCAAATCAAAAATCTTAGCACCAGGTTAAGGCCTCATGGTTAACACCAGCTTCAAAACATAATGGTTCAAACAACCATGTCATTACACACATTACAGGTATACCAATTACAGCAGGTGTATGACGTAATTGGACGTAGCATCATGAAAGCCGAACAAATTTTGGGCAAGAATAAACTTTGTTTAATAAAATTGCAAAAATACAATCGCTAAGATTATAACTTAAGGCGCATCACCAATACGCTGTAATTATTTTTTCTTAAGGCGTTAGTGCACACGTTCCATTACAAAGTTTCAGGAACATGGCAATTAGTTTTCCTATGGCAAAACTTCATATTCGAATGGTTCATTTAAAAATTGGAATGTTCTTCAAAATTTGAATCATTCAGATTATTCTTAAACCCAGTATCTAAAATAAAGAATTTTAAGGTAGAAACAGTTGCTTGGACAGTTTAGCCCAGATTGGCATTGACGGCATCCACAACTGCTTGGGTGGTACAATTTCCACCAATGTCTTCTGTACGGTGTTTGCCCTCTTTTATGACACCAATTACAGCTTGTTCCAGACGGTCAGCAAAAGCAGGAAACCGTAAATGGCGTAGCATCATTGCAGATGATAACAACAATGCAACAGGGTTGCCTGCCTTTGCTGAAATTGATCTTGTGTCTCCTACATTGCCAGCTGATGCTCCCTGCTCAAATATTGCATGTTCAGGACCTACATTACCTGTAAAACATTATAACAAATATCAGAATTCGGAAGAAATATCATGCAACCGTAATGTACTGTGACTTTGAATGCCCAATAAAAATAATCATGTGCAAACCCAAATATCAGATAGTACCTCCAGGCATAACTCCCGAACCACCTGCAATACCAGCAGCTGTGTTTGCGACCAAGTTGCCATACAAATTTGGTGTAACCTGTCAAAAAGCACATCGATATCTTATTTTTGAACACATTAGCATAAGTTGTAAGCTACCATGACAGAATATTGTGATGGCTAATCTTACATGCCATTTTGATATTATAAAAATTAAACATGACATTTTTCTCCAAATAAGAAATGGAAATCTTAAAAACATAAAACTTACCATTACATCAAACTGCTCGGGCCTTGAAACAAGCTGCATGCAGCAATTGTCAACTATGATCTCGTTGTACTGTATTCCAGGGTACTTTTTTGCTACTTCCCGGCAAGATTCTAAGAACAGCCCATCTGCCAATTTCATGATATTGGCTTTGTGAACTGCTGAGACTTTCTTCCTATTGTTGAGATATGCGTATTCAAATGCATACTTAGCAATCCTTTCGGAGCAGAACTTTGTAATCACCTAGCAAACAAATTAATCAGCAAAAAAAAATAACTGAGAAAAAAAATTCTACAATGGAACTTTCAACCAGTCCAATCGACGGAGTTGTAAATTTAAATATCATAACACACGACGAATTAATATGTGATAAAACTAAATTGATACGTATGCATATATACATATCTATATGGATATTAATGGATAAATAAACTTATTCGAAGGTGTTTAATGGAAAAATTGCAAAAAAATTATTAGTCTACGGTAATGAGATAGCAGGAAATTAATACAGAAAGTGAAATCCAGCTAGAATTCCAAATTCGTTTAAGTGTAGCATACCTTAAGGCTCTCTACAACACCAGGGACAACTTCGTGCTCGAGGCCCGAATACTCGCCCTCTGTATTCTCCCTGATGACAACAATATTAACATTCTCATGGCGCGTAGGCAAGCCTGGATAATTTGAACAGTGAACCAGAGATGCAAACAGGTCAAGCTCCTTCCTAAGCTGAAGATTCAAAGAACTCACACCTCCTCCAACAGGTGTCTGCAACCCTCCCTTCAAGCATACCTATTAAAAAACAGTAATTATCATGGTCATTATATTCCTTCAATGATGTTCCGAACATGTATCCTCGTTACATGTAATTTGAGAAAAATTTATTTTGCCCAATTGGCGGAGTCTTCCTGAAGATTTCACAGCAAATATAATTGACAATGGCAGAGGTTTTGGATATATATGAGTTGCACTCTAGTTTTGAAGGTATTCATGTGTGTGTATATTATAGGATGCTCTTGAACTAGAGGTATGTTAGAGTGACTACGTTAATTATGCATTTCACGCTGCGTAAAATACTAGTGGCACGTTCTGGCTTTGCGGTGAGCAAAATTAAAAACAAAATCCTAGTTTTTCTAGTAATCACGTTCTATGTGCAAATATGTTGTCACAGGAAATGACTAAGATTCTGAAGACACCATTCCCAACCAAATGTTTCTAACGAAAACGAATCAGGAATATCATTCTGTAAGCTCACTTATCATACAGCTTCATGATGAAGAGTTTTGGCGAACAAGTCGGCGAAATATCAAAATATGGCAAATGCAAACCCTTTCAAAATTGTTTCTTAATGATTTCAATGTTGGAAAAAATGCCTATTACATAAACAATGATTCCCATAATGAGTAGCATGAACAACGTTTGACATTTCACTAAGCAACGATATTTCGAACCTTTTTCTTCCCCTAGTTCAAAACATAGAAAATCTTCATGAGCCCTACTTGCCGTGCCGAATTGTTCACAAAAGATAACAATTAACACAAGTCACGCAACAATCTGTGCGATACTGCATCCCTTACACATACAACGATTCACAGATTCCTAATCTTTTCATTTCAAATTGAATCGCTACTGATACAATATTCCTAACTCCGAATAAACGAACATCGTTGTCACTGGATACATACGCTTTCTCATTTCCTACAAAATCGTCCCTAAAATGCAAATACGACTAATTTTCACCCCAACGAAATTCTCCTTAAACAGCAGAAACAAAATAAAATATCTGAAATCATACAAAAACGACTAACTTTCATCCAAACAAAGTCCTTCTTAAACCGCATAAGCAAAATATCTGATCATACAAAAACGACGAAACGAAACCAAACAAAGCTGGACCAAAACGCACCTTATTGCGACGAATTGAGTCAATGACCTCCTGCGGAACCTTATCCATCTTAGAATTGAGGTCGTAGGGCTCAAAGTAAACAGGCGCACGCATCGCTTTCATGACCTGAACCACGGCATCCGTGACTAGCGGTCCGATTCCTTCGCCGGCAACCAAAGTCACAGCACGCGGCGCGCCGTCGCCGGGCCGCGGCATGTACGTCACGGAACGCCTCTGATCACGGAACACGCAATTCAGCTGCGAAAATGCCGCCTGCGGAAACCTTCTTGCCGCCATTGCCGATTATGTCCGGGAATGAACCAAGTTCTGCAGAGGAAAACCTTGCAGAAACTGGATTCAATCGGATTGGATCGGATCGGATGCACGAAGAAGAAGAATTCAATCTCGATTGCCTGTGTCCCTTTTTTCCTTTTGTTTTCTTTCCTCTTTCTCTCGCCTGGAGAAACGGGAATTTGTTCTTCTCCAGAGACAGGCCGTGCGATTCGATTCCAAGCTTTGTTTGAAATGAATTCGGAAGGAGAATTACGCCGTTGCCGAGGTAGTCAACAGATGCCGGAAGTGGAATTTCTGGGTTGTTTATGTATGTTGCGGGTTTTCCATGTTTTACTTTTATGAAACGTAGTAAAAACTTATCGGGTCGGGTTAAAACAAAATGCGAATAGAGTTCCTTATAAAATTGGGAGGTATAATTAAATAACATTGACTGTAATGTACATGAATTTTAAAATTGGGAGGTATAATTACATGACATTGACTGCTATGTACATGAATTTTGAATGCGACAGTCGCGTTTTACAAAAATGACACAAGATATGACATGACAATTTTAACAAAAAACAAAATTTAGATGAAGGAAGAAAAGCTTCAAGCACTCTTACACTAATACAAATTCTAGAAACCTGATGGAAGAGCCACCACCACCAAGTAGTACATAAGGTTACATCTAGTTGTTTTCTTAACTAGTGGATACTTTCTTGTAAGATATTTTTCTATTTTTCTATAGTGGTCAATCACATATTGTCTACAATGAGTTGTTTATTCTCTTCTTAGGCTGCAGTGAGTGCCTTAGCATGTGCATACGTTTGAGCTTTTGCTATGGAAGCATTTCACATTGCTTTCTCCTTCTTGTTCTTTATTTGCTTATTTTGCTCAATGAGGTAGTTTATCTACTCTATCCTAAATTGTTCCATCTAGTTAGGTGCAATGAATTAAGTTGGATCTCTACATTCGACCATTAGGGTCGTGGGCTCTTCTTGTAATTTTAAAATTTTAGCTTTAGCATGCTCCACCCTAGTCTCTTTCATGACCAATTTTCCTTTGGTAGTAATCAATTCTAAATGCATTGTAGTGACATCACTTGGGATGTCAAAAAGTGTTGTCATCACTTGTCTAGTTTGCAACAGTCGAACAAGCACATCTCCATGGTCAGCAAGAGTCGTTGAGGTTCCAACTAACATTTGGTTTGTAGTCCTACTGCGGCGATGGTAGAACTTATTGCTATTGTTGCTCTTGCTACTATTCTTCTTGTTGTTCCTCACCTTGGTCCTTTCTAGGTGGTGCTGGTTTGGGCAATTTAGCATATGAAGTAGTTTTGGATAGCTTGGAGGTAGTCTTGTGACAACATGAGGCATTGTCCTTTCACTTGTGGTTCCTCTACCCCTCCTTGGGCCAACTACCTAGTAGCTGGTGTTTCTTGATTAATATTGAAAGATTGGGCTTCCTGCTCTACATGTTTTGGTTCTTGTCCTCCGGTTCACCCTCTACCTTGGCCTTTTGGTCATTTGCTTGCACCCTATGAGGGTCCTTCTTATGCTTCTCTCTTTGGGACCATCTTCAATCATCAAGGATTTTGAATTGCTAAGGTGTTCTCATATATTCTTAACAATTCCATACCTTACTCATACCCCTAGTTACATCAAGTTCTTAGTTTATTGTAATTGTAGAGTTAGAAAAATTTCAAAAACTTATCCCATAAGTGTTGATTTTCTTCTAACCCTTCATAATTACCTATTTTGTTCATATTCATGGCTCGTAATTATGGTTATGATTCCTTAAGAGCATTATTTAAGTGTTCTGACGTTAATATGATTGATTTTTCATTAAAAATTTTAAGTTTTCCTTCATACTCACCCTTAAAATACCTTTTGGGCATTGGCAATTTTTGAAAAAAATGGCTCGAATTTTCCTCACTAGAACCCCCCATGACTAAGATGAGCACTTCGAGATCAAATAGATTCAAAAATTATGAAAATTGAAGTGATAACATGCAAGATATGACTTGGGAAATCTAGGAGGTCAGAGCTCAAATTAGAGAAGAAAATTGAAAAAACTTCTTTAGCTTCAAATGAAAAATTATAGAAAAATTAGCTAAGTCCCCGTGTATTTATACTTTTTGATGGATCCAATATTGGGTACCCAACATCAAGGATTTGATATTGGAGGGGACCCAATATTGGATGCCTAATATCAGGTGCAAAATTTGCAATTTTCTCACAATGTTTTAAGGATGAAAAATGAAGTTTTGTGGATGTCTAGAAGATTTAAAGCTTATTCAAAGGGTTTGGGTGATGGATAGATGCATAGTTTTTGAAAATTTTTCATTGAAAGTTCATAAAGAAGGAATCTCAAGTTACAAAGTGTGAATAAGATGAACAAGAAGGGTAATAAGTCCATGTTGTTAGAATGGATTGTTTGAATGATAGGAGAAGTTTTTATTGATGTTTATTGATGTTGGAAGGCTTAAGGTGATGTGGAATTGCTTAGTAGGTATAAGATACAATAGTTATATAAGTGGGTCCTCCCCAAAGCAAGCTCCAACCCTTAATGCCCTTGTATAACCACACCTAAAGTGTCCTTAGGCACTTAAGGAGTTGAATGTAACACATATTTGTTTAGCAAAACACACATGTTAGTACCACCAAATTAAAAAAATGACTCTATGTTACACAAAATCACAAGGTATGATCATTCAAATAGTGAGATGAGATGGACTTAGAAGGAATTTTAGAAATAGGGATGTGAGGTATTTTACCATAGGCATAATGAATTCTTGTGTTTTATTAGTGGTTAAAGTAATCATTAGCCTTTCTATCCAAGATTCAAACCAAGTCTAGACCACATTCTAGTGACATTGCATTGTCTCATCTCTTGGAATTACAACCATAAGACTACCACTGTTGTAAGGAGTATTGTCACTTGGCATATTGTCCAAGGGAGGAGTTTAGTTATGTCACTTATTTATTTTTTTAGATTTCTGAGAAGTTGCCTACCTTTAGGCATGGGTAACATGTCTTTCTAGTGACATGGTAATGTGGCACTTATTTTACTCTTACTCCCATTTTTCATTAGATCTACAAGGATATAATATAACCTTAGCAACATGATAGAACTCATAATAGTAATCCAAGAGAATCCACAAATCTCCTTGATGTCACACCCTTTACATTCCCACTTGGTTCTTCACTTGTCGATCTAGGCATAATGATCATAGATTTATTCTTAGTTGTATGATGGAAAAGAATATTATTATGGCCACCATAAGAACCTTTTATTAATGGGATAGATGGTGTGGGCTTACTATTCAAATAATCAGTTCCTTATGACTTGATAACATATAGAAATCTTCACTTTATTGGGCTATATCTTGCCATATTCATCATATTTTCTATTAACAATCAAAATTATTTACAAAGGAAATGAAAACAAAGTATGAAAAAGATAGTAAGAATTGGAAAAATCATTAAAGAATTGAAAAATATGGAAGAATATCAAAAATTTAAGAAATGAGAAAGTATAAAAGAATGAGAAAGTATTAAAGAATGGGAAAATATCAATGACTATGTAAACTGAAAAGAAAATGAAAAGTTCAATAAGTACCTACGATGCTATATTAACACCCTCATGACTATTATTAGGATTGGTTAAATGGAGGATAGAATAAGTAGAGGATTGTTGGGAAGGTTGAGTAGATTTCATGGAATATTCATGGTAGAGTTCAACCTACTGGATATTGACAAGGATGAGCTTATGTGGATAGGATGGGTGATAGATATGTAAGGCACTTGATGGATAAGAATCTTGCACAATGTATGGTCCCTCTCAAAGTGTCTAAAACTTAGCTTTTTAGGGTAAATGACTAGGATTATTATAGAGGACCTTGTCACCCAGTTGTATAGTTACATGCCTTATCCATGTATCATGCCTTAGTTTGAAGTAATGCTTATGGACTTCATTACTCATGTTACTTACCATCCTATTCTCATTTAGAAGATTTAAGTTCATGAGATGTTCTCTTTGGGATGAGCTCAAATCAATGTCCAGTTCACTAGTAGTAGCTATAGTGTGGAGCTTTGCCTAGATCAAGAGTTTTGGCAACTTACCATAAACTAACTCATATGTTGTGTATCCTATGGGTAGTTTCCAAGACATCCTATAGGCCCATAGAGTGTCATTTAATTTAGTGTTCCAATCCCTTCTAAACCTACTAACCATCCTAGTAAGTATCCTACTTATTTCATGGTTAGTCACGTCAACTTGACCATTTTCTTGGGGATGATATGATGTTGTTAGCTAATGGTTCATCCTAAGTTGTTACATGAGCTTCTTAAATGTAGCATCAGTTGATGAACCATGATTTGTTAGGCTTCGATATCGGACCCTCGATATCGGGTACACAATATCACGACCTCACTAGCAATATCGGATACACGATATCGTGGTTCCTGTGTGAGCCTATAAATACACAATTGGGTGCATGGGAGAGTCATAGAAAAAGTTAGTGTTAGTGTAGGATCTTTTTTTTTAGTTTCAATTCCTCTCAACCCTTTCCTCAGTACATGCCTGTAGTGTGATGATTGTAATTGTATGGAACCTGTATTCGACTGTGACGTACTTAGACACGCACATGACCAGCAATAAAGATCGAGATTACTTTATCATTGCAGCATTCACTTATTTTTAATTACTTACTGTTATTGTTATTTATCGCTTTCTTAATTAATATTTCTCTACCCTTATTTCCTACCCCTGTTATTAAATGTGGAATGAGTATGACTTAATCACGAGCATTTAAGTGTGACTACTTGGTATCCCAGTAGTAGTACACGAGGTTCAAGATGTGTACAGATGATTAGGGATGGATGCCCATCGCACTTAGGCTAGCTTAGATTCTCTTCTCCCTTTCCCTCTTAGCTTAAAACAAAGTTATTTTCCATTGTCCGTAGGAGTAGCATAGTGATAGGAAATACATCATACACCTCACTCTGGACTAAACCATACATGACAAAGCAAATACTAGTCCAAGTGGGAAGACAACGAACTGCGATCAACGAGTAACTATCTAGATACCACAACTAGCCCATTTGCGGAGTTTGACCAGATTGTGGGTGAATGCTCGTATTCGTATGGTTGAGTGTAAGGGTACCTAGCCACTCATCATTGGCACCATTGCCAAGGATAGTGCTAGTTATTTAAATTAGTTACATCATACAAGATCATTGTAACAAAGTATTAATGATATATCTTTTAGAAGGAAATAATTGCAAATAAGTCACACATAATTTTAAAACAATGTCTCTCTCACAAGACTATGATAATGCAACAACTAGTAAGGCAATTCATTGGAGAACCAATGAATTATATGAAGATGAAGATGAAGTTTGGAGTACTCAACCTAATGCAGGCGTCTCCTATGTACATAAACAAAGACAACATCATCCCAACTCACAAATTCATAACCTACCTAGTGACGATGAACCCTTGCTAGCCACTAAGAGCCTAATTCACATACAAGAGGATGTTTGAATATCCCGTAGGCATCATAAAGAAAGTTGTCTACTTAGGCTTGATTTAAACAACTTTCCCAAATTTTTAGGAGGCTATGATTTAGATCCGCAACACCATTTACAAGCCTTCCATGATGCTTGTATATGGAACAATATTGATAATGGGTGGCAAAAACTTAAGCTCTTTTCTATGATACTCTTTGGCCAAGAAAAAGTATGGTACAGATCCTTAAAATCAAAATCAATTCATAGATAGCCAACAATGGTAGAACTCTTTACTCAACGATATCAAACCTATGCCAGAGTGTCAGCCTTGAGGAGACAAATCCAAGAATGGAAACAAGGGCAACATAAAACCTTGGACATGACCTTAGAAAGATACTATTCTTTGTTAAACAAATGCCCAAGACATGGGTTCTTGAAGGAGAGGCTAATGTATCACATCATGGATGGACTTCATAATGAAACAAGGGAAACCCTAGGGATGTATGCTCCAGGTCAACTATACGAACTACGGACCCACCAATTCCAAGAGCTTATTAAGTGGATAGCAAAAGAAGAAGGAGAGATGGCTAAATTGGAGAATGTTGAAAAATCTCAACGAGACCAAAATCTCAATTTAACAAAGGTTCATAACTAGGAAGAGGAGAAATCAACTCACCTCAAGAAGGTGGAATCATCTTTGCCAATACTAAAATCACTATATGAAATTGAGGTAAAGATCAATAAGATGACAAAATGGATGCATGAAAAATGTGGAGAATATACCAACACTATTAGAGGTAGAACCAAGATGAACCAAGAAGCAAGACAGAACACCCTTAGACAATCAGAAAGAAGGGTTGAAGAGAATAAGAACTCAATTGCTAATCATACATATCAATGTAATTTTTACCTATACGATCACCCCAAAGATCAATGCCCAATCTTGTCACATTTACATGAGTATTGGGGAAGAATGTTACATCTAGAGATCGTACAAAAATACTATGTTCAATCACAATGGCAAAAATCCTAGTTGTGGGGGAGGCTACCTCAAATTGGTCACACCCTTTATATCATCTGAACCCATGCGCTTATCAGGTTCAGCATCCTATTTCCCCAACTGGGTCAACATCCTCTATCTCACCACATTGTTATCATTCTCCTAAGTATTATCAACCCATGTCCTCTTCCACAAGATCACCACCTCATGTGCCTTACACTTCTCCTCAAATTCAATGTTCTCATCCTTCATTTCCTTCTACATCACCACTAATAGTACCTGAAGGTTTTGCACCACAACATCAACCCACAAACATTACTTGTGCTGCTACGGTCAATAGTAGCAGAGGTCCTTCACAATGTTAAAAGCGTCCTTTCTTTAGGGATGACTAAAGAAAGAGTTAGCATGGTTCCGAAACCACTGCACCCTCCAACCAAGCACAACTTCAACATTGTGGTGCATCTTTCTCCTCGAACCCAATGCCTCATGTTACCTTATCAGGGCCACTAATCAATACTCCAAAAATCGTATGGCCTAATGAATATAGCCATGTAGGGAGACATATCGATCCTTGCATACCATCTTCCGATAAAGGGTGCCATAGTCGGTCAACTCCATATCTATTAAACTCATCTTCTAACTTTTCCCACTATGTCCACTTTAATACAATGTGTGCACCCTAATTTCAGTACATTCCAACCACGACATCAAAAGACACCCAGTGGTTTGGATATGACCAGGTCCCAATATTTCTGAAATGCATGGATTCAACCCTTCCATTTGTTAATTCTTGCTATGATCAAAAGTTTAGTTATGGGGGATATCCCCCATTCTAACAAACAGAATTAATAAATGTTTTTCCTTTTCTTTAATTTTACAATTTTTTGTTTTCCAATTTTTCATCTTTCAGTTTTTTGTTTTATCATTTTATTGATTGGTTCATCTTTTTATTTATTATTTTATCTTTTTAT
>MNCI01031359.1:109065-138119 GCA_015680685.1 Gnetum montanum
ATGGTAAGTGGGAATGGATGCTGACGCTAGGTTAATTTAGACTTAGTTAGTTAGTTAAAGTTAGTAATTAGGCTCTTCACCCTTCACCTTATCAGCATAGGAGATAAAACAAAAAAAAACATAAAAATCATATACCTCAGACTTACTTAACCATACAACCATGACAACTACAAGTAATTCTAGGAAGGCAATGAATGATTAACCTTAAGTGTTCCATAAGGTGTATAGGCACTTAGTCTACGGAGTTCGATTGGATCACATGTGCTACACTCGTATTCGTATGGTTGAGTGTAGGGGTACCTCACCACTCATCATTGGTGCCGTTCTCAGGGACTAAGTGTTTGTGCGCTAAGTAGAACATAGGAGATCACTCACATTGTTGGGAGCTTAAACAAACCTTAGGGTTAATTAAACAAAGAATTTATAACAGTTAAATAGCACACCGAATAAGACACAATGTCTTCTTCTTCTTCTCATAAGAGCACATCACCACCTAGGGATCATACAAAAAATAGTCGACAGTCTAAAACACATAACCAAAATCTGCCAGTTCCTCAACAATACCAAGTGGTATATATTCATCCCGATGAGTACATACCCAATTTTACTTTTATCCTCCATCAGGATGAACAGATGCGCTAGAGAGACTTGCAAGGTAGCATAGTGTTACCTCTAGATCATGCAGTCTCCAACATGCTCCTCCGTGCTTTGGCACAAATAGGCATGAAGGAATTATATGCTCAATATGTTGCGGAAGATTTTGACATGAGGGATTACCATCCCACATTAGTGCAACGTCTAAGGGACTTGAGGTAGGAGAGCCATCATACATTGTTGAAGGGAAAAGGGGTCCTGCATGTCCTAAGCAAAATTGGAGATGGTGAACCACTTATAACGGGTTCTCTATTGAAAGATGTTCCTCCTCCTAACGAAAGTGAGGAGGTGGGGTATCAAAACCTATGCTCCATGATACACAACCCTAGTTCTGATGCCTGTGAGCATCAACTGTTCACTGAGGGAACAACAACACATAACAAGGATGGGCATTCTGATCATCATCACGATTAGGGCCGAAGCCACCGAAGAGAGGGTAAGAAACATCACCATGATGATGGTTCTCCTTCTTCTTACCCTTCATCACATCATTCACCCTCTCCTTCCACATTAGGGCGTAGTCATAAAGAGCATAACGGTGAGGATAGAGGTAGGAAAAATGAGAAACCTCGATGAGAGAGTTGAGAGAGAGGACGAGGGCAATCTAGAGAGTCTAGACATGAAAGAAGGGAAAGTAGGGAACAATGTAGATATCATAGAAATCATGAAAGAGATGATCATGATGAACCCCTACTTGCCACTCGAAGTATGCTAGATATTACAGAGGTAGTTCAGATACCAACAAGGCATTAGAAAGATAGTTGGATCAAGATATTGGATATGAATAACATCCCACGATTTGAAGGGGGATACAACACTAATCCGCAAAATCATTTATAGGAATTCCATGATGCCTGTGCCTTGCAAAACATAGAAAATGAGTGGCATAAATTGAAGTTATTTCCTAGGACACTCATAAAGGAAGCAAAGAGTTGGTACCGGTCCTTAGAGCCGAAAACCATTAGGAGGTGGAGTATAATGTTAGAACTCTTCAATGATAAATATCAAACGTATTCTAGAGTGTCTAACTTGTGTAAGCATATCCAAGGATGGAAGCAAGGTACTCATGAACCCTTGGATGCTGCCATGGGTTGCTACTATACATTGCTACATCGTTGCCCAGGCCATGGTTATGCACAGTGGGATCAACTTCGCCACATCGTAAATGAGCTAAGGTACGAAACTAGGAGAACCCTTGGGACTTATGCCTAAGAGAGATTATTAGAACTTAGGTCTGATGAAATTCACTGATTATTGGAGCAAGTAGCCAAAGAAGAAGGGGAGTTATGAAAGAGAGAAAGCGTGGAAGAATATAACCATGATCCTTCCCTCCGAAAGAAGGGAGTGAGATTCTGTGATGAAGAGGATGAGTCACCACTCGAAGAGTTGGTGAATAGGAAAACCTTACCGTTTTAGAAGCTAATAACAGAAGTATCGGCTAAGGTAGATGAAGTATGGAGCTCCTTAGATAGTAAAATTGAAACTATCCTAAAGATTGTAGAGGAATCTAAGGAGGAACGAAGTAGTGAAAAGGACAAGAAAAAGTGAAGAGATTTAGGCCCTACACATGACAAGGATAAGGGGAAAATAACTATCTCCGATGAGTTCATGTATTCAGACATAGATAATGATGATGGATGTGAGATCTACCAATATGACCATCCTAAGGGATGTTGTCCAATCATCTCACATCTATAAGAGTCTGGGGTGTATACACTCAACCCAAGACTTAACGAACGGCAGACACCCTGAAGGTTACCTTATCCTCAAGGTAACCCAAGGTAGTTCCATCAACCGTTGACGTATTATCCAAGTGGAACTCCACCATAACCCATTAGGCAACATCAGCAGTGGCAATACCCACAGTCATGGGGGCTGCCACCGCCGAAACAACAGTACCTTTACCGGCAACCAGATCCATATGGCTACTACGTGCAATAGCCAGTTTCTCCAACTGACTCTATGGGTCACACAACTCCCTAACATCACTACCAAGTTTGGGAGTAATTTAGAAGGACTCCTTCTCCTCCAGGAGATGCTCCACATCCATATCATCCTCTAAATCCATTTGCCTCTCTTCCACTAGTAGTTCCCATACCACCTGCTCCAACAATGCAAGGGGAACTCCCCACTCAACTGTAGCAACATAATGCTATGAGAGTTGTAAAACTTCAACCCGCTACTAGTTCTAACAACTGCAAAAAGAGAAGAACTTTCTTCAGAACCAAAGGCCTAGAAAAGCTCTCACAACCACAAGCGGTTGAGTCTAGGTATGCTCCTCCAACACATAAGGCTTCGAAGCATCCTTCAATCCAACAACAGATCTTAACGCATATGGTTATGTTAACACATATTGTAACCAATTGGATTAAGGTAGGCCACCTTCCTAGGAAACTATCTGATCCTATGAGTCCCTTAATCTACCTCCAAGTTTCCAGGAATGAACCACATAAGGCTCTTCTTGACTTGAGTTCTAGAGTCAACTTAATCTCACAAGAAATGTATTAAGCCTGGAACCTACCCAAACTCAAGAAGAGCAACATTCAACTAGAGCTGGCTGACCAGTCCATCACCATTCCCTTGGGATTAGTGGAGGACATTGTTACCACTATGTGTGGTTGGTCATACCTAGCTAATTTCCTAGTGATAGAGGTCAACAACAACGAAGGGGACATCCCAATTATAATGGGAAGGGCATGGTTAAGCATAATAGATGCATGCCTAGGAATCTAAAATCTTTACTTGGAAATCTCTAAGGTAAACATTTATGGAAAGATCAAGAAGAAGAAAGTTCCATGCATCACATACAGTGATTCATAGGGTGATGATATGAAGAAATACTCAGCATCTCCTCCATGCAACCGGTGTGCCCTTGAAACTTTGAGACAAAGATGCTTGTATGTAGCAACCACACAACAAGTGGACACCCCGTGATTGATAGCTAGTCGAAAGAGCAATCAACCAACATGCATGGAATAAACTAGTTGAACAACTCATGCCCACAACAAAAGCATAGATACATTGGGATATGAGTGTCGCTAACTTCCACCCCTTAATCTAAGAACATAAATTGGGAGAAGTTGGACACCTCTAAGAAACTCAAATAGGCACTCATTATTTCAAATCTCTCCCTTTCCATTCATTCATGGGGGAGATGGCCACCTATGCTAATCATTTGGGGCCCTCAGTTCTTTTTAGTTTTTTTTACACATTTTTGTTTTACAAATTTTTTTTACATGTTTTTATTTTACAAATTTCTTTAACTTTTCTTATTTTTGTTTTACAACATCGTTCATACTTTTTCATTTCTTGTGTGTGTGTATGTGTGTAACTTATCCATCCTGTAAGTTTTTCACTCAATAACTATTCTTAATGATGGTATTAACTATGTTTCTATTGATTGCTAATGTTTGGTTTTTACCTTTAAGTCATGATGTTGATACTAAGGTATGTTTCTTCTGATATGGTAGGCAATGAGTTCACTTCATCCATACATCCATCAATTTCTATGGTCTCTCTTGGCTTGGAAATGTAAAGTCCCTTTCTAAATAAGAACTATAACGAATTGGTGACTGGGCATTTCTCAAACTAAGGAAGGACTCACGGATTGAAAAGGGTGTGACTTCAAGGGAACTTGATGCATTTGTGTTGGCCATTCTCTTGGGTGCTTAGATGTGTTCTTCTTGAGTTTTCTTACCATTTCAACGTTACTCAATTATCGGGAAGTTGAGAAAATAAGAATAATAAAGTCTTTGCATGGTGTCGTTCTCACGTATAAACACATAAAACACAAAAAAAGTAAGAATTCAAAGCACACCCCTTAGACAAAATAAGCATTTAGGCTACAAGCACTGGTTATGGAACTAAAGTAAAAATGTTCCCTCTAACTAAGGCCCTTCTCGCTTCCCATTCTCTCCTCCTTCGTTTTGTCAGAATGGTGGTAGCTCTTTGGGAGGGCATTCTTGTTACTTCAAGAGGATGGATTGGCCGAATGCATTAATGCGAAGTCACTGGAAGTGGTTTTTTTGAGGCCAGACTTAAAATGGGATCTACTAAGTCACATTAATCATTAACTACACAAGGGGCTATACACCACCTTATTCTTGGGATTCCATTCGATTCTCTTCTCTCCATCCTTCTCTCCATTGTTCACCTCATTGCTGGTTGTATCATTAGTGTATATTTTGGTTGATGCATTGCTTTCTTTTTGGTAAATTCTTGCGGTTAAGACTTTAACTCTTGTTCCAAATGACATTCTTAGAGCCTATGGACTCTTTGAATGTGGGTTTGTTAGGGCATTAAAGGCATGAGCCTGCTTTGGGAAGGACCCACTGACATTCCTATTTGGTGCACCTGTTAACTTCTTTCCCCTAACATTTTTGCATTCTATATTATTTTGTTCATTTCCATCTTGACATCCATTTCATCAATGCTATAGTTGTCTCTTTTTCTCCATCTTTCTTGTTCTTTCTTCTTTCTCCATTCTATCGCTACTGTAGGTTCGCTATTAGTCATGGGGGTACAGGGCCCAATTTTTTTGATTTTCTCCTAACCCCTACACCTTTGGTAGTCATCAATATTATATCTCTAGACCTACAATTAGCCATACCACAACTCATCCAATGGACCTTTCACCAAAGCAAGGTATCAATTGCATTATGATTCATTTACCCTTGCTAATATAAAGACTGTGCTGTGCATGTAGATGGAAATCATGCAACAAGGATTGGATCTAGAAGGAACACTTGGAATGGAGCAGTGCTGAAGTAGCTATGCAAGGAGCAAGATCGATGGCACGCTTACAGATGGACAATGAAAGGCATAATCTTGGCATTGGCAGCAGCAACACTTCTTTCTCTCTCTCTCTTTCTCAGCTGCGAAATAAGGCCTGATGTCAAATGTAATAAGCTGTTCACTCTTGTTGTCATAAACACCAATTTTATCTTGTCTTATAATGATGATCCATTCACATGTCATCCCATTAGTTTCATTTGAGTTAATAATCCCATACCATCCCAATATTTTGTAAGGAACTCAAGGATGGGTTTTCATTCAGTCATGGGGATATGATGGGACGCGATATCGCATCCGCCATGATATCGCATCCCATGCGATATCACGTCATCCCCCGCGATATCACGTACGCAATATTACGGTGCACCGCCAAGTCTATAAATAAGAGGCATCTCTTCCTTTGTTTCTCATCTAGATCTATACCCTTAGTGAAACTCTAGCAGTTTTACCTCTCCAGAGATAGAATATTTTTCATGTGCCCACAGTAGGAGCTCCAAAGTGAACGAATCTTTATTCAAGCAAATATTGTACCTGAACACATGTTTGTGTACGACAATAAAGAAAAATTTCTTGGATAAACCTTGCAATGCATGGAATAGGCTAAATAGGATTTTAATTATTATTATTTACTATTTATCATTTAAATTCTTTATTAGTTATTAAATCTCTCTCAACCCTTCTCTCCTAGTTAAGTGCCTCAGTACGACCACTTCGAGCACATGCGTTATGCTTGGTTATCCCAGCAACGATTAGCGTTTGGTAACCAAGGTTGCATCGGTTCAGGGTGTGAACGGTAAGCAGGAACAAATGCTAACACTAGGTTAATTCAAACTTAGTTAGTTAGTTAAAGTTAGTAATTAGTCTCTTCACCCTTCACCTTATCAGCATAGGAGATAAAATTGAAAAGACATAAAAATCATATACCTCAAACTTACTTAACTATATAACCGTGACAACTACAAGTAAGTTTGGGAAGACAACGAATGATTAACCTTAAGTGTTCCATAAGGTGTGTAGGCACTTAGTCTTCAAAGTTCGACCGGATCACGCGTGCTACGCTTTTATTCGTATGGTTGAGTGTAGGGGTACCTCACCACTCATCACTCATATTGTTTGGACACAATTGTATCCATTATCACTATATTTGATACATAGAACTCTTTGTCTTTAGATAATGTTGACTTCAACTTCCTAGGAAATTTCCAAGGATAAGCATAAATTTCAAGCTTAATGTTAATAGTGCTAAGCCAATCTCTTCCAATAATGATCAAAAACTCCTCTTTGTTTTTACCCACATGAATGATTAGGAAATCAGTAGGGTAGGACCATCCACTGATGATTATAATTACATGATCCACCTATCCCAGTGAGACTGTGATTGACTAGTCAGCAAGCTCTAATCAAATGTTACTCTTCTTTAGAGGTGGTAGATTCTAGGCCTAGTACATATTTTGGAAGATTAGGTTTACCATTGACCCAAAATCCAATAAAGCTTTGCATGGTTTTTGCCCTGCTATCTGGAGGTAAACTAAAGGGCTTCTTGGATTAGTTTGTTTTTGTGGAAGGGCTCTTGCCTTGATCTAGTGCGTGATTGTTTGAGTGAGCATGATGGTTGTGACATTTGAGTTTGATGAAGATGGAAGCTTATTGTGTTGAGGAGGATTTGATGAAGATGAAATAGAAGTAGATGTGTTCCCCATCCATCAAATCTTTTCTAGACTGATTCAGAAGAATGGTTATTTCCTGATTTGGGATTCATAGGTGATTACCTCCTCTTGTGTACTAACTACTCTGGTAGTATTCTTTTGCTACAGTTGTGATGGCAGTTCCCCCTGCATGGTAGGAGTTGGCACTAGTGGTAGAGAATTCAGGTGTTGGTTGAAAGGACAAACTAGTTATGGATGCACATATGAGTTTGGATTCATTCTTGGTGACGTTGGTCTATGGTACTCAAGTGGATAATATTATGGGATTTGAACAGTTGCATTTTCTAGTGAGATTGGACATTGGACATAGTATCCATAATGATCTAGTTGTCGATATGGATACTATTCATAAGGTGGTGGCATGGCCCATGATTGGGGCTGCTACACTACTAGTAATATTGCCCCTGTGGCTAAGGGTAGGCTCCATTGAGATAACATGTTGGTTGGAAGTTCTACTTGTAGTTATCTTGAGGATAAGGTAACCTTCTGGGCATTTGTTTCTTGATAAATTTAGGATTGAGTGTGTATGCCCCCATTTCCTAAAAATGTGCCATTACTAGGCAACATCCCTTAGGATGTTCATACTAACACATAGTGCATCCTTCCTCATCAATGGATCTAATGTCTAAACACTTAGCCACTATGGCCACTTTACCCCTTTATCCAAGTTCTTTCTTCTTCTTCTTATCTTTGTCTTTTCCAAAGGCTTGCTTTGTTCTCTCCTCCATAGTCTTTAAAGTAGTTGTAAATTTTTCATCTACTAAGTTCTACATTTTCTCTACCTTCGTTGGAATTTTAGTTGCAATCTTCTGAATTGGTAGAGTCTTATTTTGGATTGCCTATTCTAAGGTTTTCTCTTCTTGGGTATTACAAACTCGTGCATCTCTCTTTCTAATTGATGGGCCTCAGTTATACTCCTTAGTTGATTATCTCTTTCTTAATTCACCTTCTTCATTTATCACTTGATCAATTAATCTTTGGATGCAATGGGATGTCAACTTAGATATCTACCTTGGGCATAAATCCCAAGTGTCTCCCTAGTTTTGTTTCGTAACCCATCTACAATGTGCCTTAGTTGTTCATTTTGTGAGATTCCATGGCCTAGACATTTGTGTAGTAGTGAGTAGTATCTGTCCATTGCCACATCAAGGGTTTCATGAGTATCTTTTTTCCATCCTTGGATTTTCTTTCTTAAGTTAGACACCTGTGAGGAGGTTTGATATTTATCGTTGAAAATTTCTAGCATGGTACTCCACCTTCTAATTGATTCAGGTTCAAGTGATTAGTACCAGCTCTATACCTCTTTCACAAGTGTTCTTGGAAAAAACTTCAACTTCTACCAATCATTTTCAATGTTTTGTAGGATGTAGGCATCTTGGAAAGCTTAGAGGTGGTGTTGTGGATTAGCATCATAATGACCTTCAAGTCTTGGCATGTTGTTCATATCGAGCCATTTGATACAACTATCCCTCATGTGCCTAGTTGGAATGTGGATAACTTCTTGTATATTAATCATGCTTCAATTTTCCACCAAGGGTTCATCATCTTGATTAGGTTCATGTGCTTGGTTGTAGTAGTGTCCTGTTCTGTGCTCATTCCTTTCATGATCTCTTCAATTCCTACATCTACGCTACTCATACTCTTCATATTTTAAATCAGAATGTCTTGAGTAATGGTCATGATGATCATAAAAATCATGAGTTATTCTCTCTTCCCTATCATAGTCTTTGTACCTTTGCCTTCTTTTGCTAGAGTCTTTTGATGATCATGATGATGAAGATGAAGTAGGAGGAGAATGATGCCGACTTGTCTTCCTATGATAACTTTGGTGTTCTTCTCTATGAGATCTAATAGGAACTCTTGGCCTTAATTCCTACTTATACCTTGAGTCTTCTTCCTCCATCCTAAGTGTCTTTGCTAAGTCAAAGTGTAATTTATTCTTGACAAGTTCTTCTAGTTAAATGGTAGGCACTTGTAACCAAAACTCATAATTTCAGTGGAGTTTTTCGATAATAAAGGTATCTCCATCAAGCTCCTCCAATATAATAGTAGAGTTAATTTTCTTTTCTTTTTCTTGTTCATGTTTGGTTTTCATGGCATTATCTTTCCTTAACTACTCATTAGTGGGTTCATATGGTCGGGTCATGTATTTGGTTCATGAAACCCTTCAAGTGTTTCACTTAGTCTCATCCCCTTAAGAGCAATTTGAAGCATAATGGGTGCTAAATGCTTTGGTGGTAGAACAATGTTCCTTTGAAGATCTCTCCACCTGAGTTGTTTGTCCTAATGAAAGATGAATGTAAAATCAAGATAGTAAGGATCATGATAAGCATATTAGATTCTTTTTTGCATTGACATACTCTAGTCTTCTTCTTCATTGATTCTGTTGTTACTTCTTTGTAGTTCCTTGGCAGGTGATGTTATGTTCTTATTTGAAGCCATGTTATGGTTTAAGATGATTGCCTTAAGTATGCTTATTTAGAGTTATGAATTTTAACTTTGTGTTTCAAGTATAATGAACTTTGTGTAATCAATTAGTTAGCATACATTGATAAGTCCCCAGCAATGGTGTCAATGATGAGCAATGGAGTAATCCAACACCTAACCATATAAGTTACGAGTATTCAAGCATAACTCGATTGTAATTTGTGGATGAGGCAATGTGATTATGCTAGTAATTAGTTAAATTTTGGAATCATTGTCTTCCCACATGAGCTAGTAAAATCTAGGTGTATGGTTTAACTCATGGTGAGGTATAAGATAAGTAATGTTGTGTTGGCCATATCTCCTAGCTACAATGGTAAAGTGTGGTAAGAATTTTAAGTCTAAGGAAAATAGTAAAATAATCTACTTTAGCCTAGTATAATAAGTATTCATTCCTGGCTTGTCACACATGCCTTGGGCTCATGTAATCGTTAATGGGATTACCAAGTGAGTTCACTATTGAGCAAATCAAGTGAAACCACTACTAGGTTACCAAACGATTACACTTAAATGCTCAAAACCAATTGTACTTATTCCACTTTATGAATGAACAAGGAAAGTAAAGTACTTGGAAATGTAAATGATTAAGCTAAGAAAATAATAGAAACTATGCTAGTAAAATAATAAAGCTAAGTGGATGCTACAGTGATGAAAAGCAATCTTGATCTTTACTTTTGTCACACTTGTGCCCAAGTACAAAATGCTTGAATAAATATCCCGAACAACTACTCAACACCACACTGTGGGCATTCACTCTATCACTAAGCTACAAAATTAAACTGCAAGAGTTTTGGTATGGGTTGACTAAATTCATTATTTGATTGTGTGCCCAAGTATTATATTTATAAGTAGGCACGTGTGGAATAATATAAGATATCTGATGTTACATCATGGGCTCCAATATTGAGGATCCAATATCGGATGCCCAATACCATAGCCATTGTAAAAATGTGATTTATCACTATCTTTTCTTCATCTCCTTCTAAGATTCATACCTAATAGTAACCTTGGTAAAGGTTAACTTGAAAAAAGATTCAAGCTCCTACTAGCTAGTCAAATAAATTTGAAATTGAAGGTACTAGATACCTATTTTTAATAGTGTACTTTTTTAAGAGTTTAAAATCACAACATAGTCTCAATACATCATCTTCCTTCTTGGTAAAAAAACATCAGGGCTTCATAGGAAGATTTGAAGGGTCAAATGTAATCCTTTTCAATCAAGCTTTTCAATTATTTTTTTAGCTCTATCAACTTAGGTGTAGTCATATTGTAAGGTCACTACCCTGTGTTGTAACCACTTTTTGACTCACCAATGGCTATGATAAGTGTAATCTTGACATTGCTACATCCATTTGGGCTATCAAAATGTTCCAAAATCATCATCATAAGCTTTTTTTGGGCTTCCAAAAGCCTCCAAGAAATGTTTCAAATCATGATCTAGCATATGAGCAACAATTTTGGTGACTTTTGGCAAAGTTGAAAACTCAAAAATTGTAAGTGTTGTCTAGGTGATGCAACGTGAATGTTAGCATCACTTGTCTTAGTCAACTTTTTAGCATGCATCCTAAACTTATCTCCTAGCTCTAAATTTGCCTCCTTTAGACCTTCAACAGTAAGCTTACATTAGTCTCAATATGATAGGTATCAATTTGATAGTTTCAGCAAGTTTCAAGAGACATGAGGAAATATATGAAATTTGATAATTTTTCTAAGTGTCACCTACGCGATGTGAAACAAGTATCAATATCACTTATCCTAGAAAGTTTTTCAACATGTATCACAAAATTTCCTTTTAGCTACAATTTTTCCTCCAAACCTTCGGCAATAAGCTTAAATTAGTCTTGACGCAATAGGCATCAATTTTGATTGACTATAGCAAGCATCATGAGACATGAGATGATACATGAAATTTGACAAATTTTTCTAAGTATGGTCAAGAAATTTGATGTTAGTGTTAGCATCACTTATCTTAGCTAGATTTTCAACATGCATCACAAGTTTTCCTGTTGACCATAATTTCAACCACATGAGATTCCTAGCCTCCATTCAACATCATCATGGAAATTTTAGCATAAGTTTGGATGATGATAGCAGCTCTTGGGATACCAAAATGTTAGTTTGGAAGAAAGTGCATATACAGATTCTAACACAAGTGGTGCTGATGTTAGTGTTAGTGTCATCACATCGCATTGCATTACATTATCTACCTTAGCATCTAGTTTAAGCTAACTATACTTGACTTCAGGATCAAATTTAGAAATCCTAATCCTATAAATACTAGACCAAAACCTTGACTTGGTACCAATGTCTTGAAATTCAAAGCATGTTTTTCAAATTTTGAGAGATTTGGAGCACCAACACTTGCATCTGTTGTGTCACCTACATGGTTCATGGTCAATTCAACATTCCTAGCATTCTACAAGCCTAATTCTAGTGTCCAACTCACTTGTAGCACATTCACATGCTAAAATCAATGTCATTGCATCATGTCATGTCATGTCATTTACACCAATGTTAGTGTCAATAGCACGAGTGTCACTTGTAAGATAGTTCACAAAAATGGTCTTATTTTAATTCTAAATCAATTGCAAACAATGTTAAGTTTATTTCCATCCATATATACACCTACCAAAGGTTAAATTTTATTATCAAAACCCTTACTTTTCTCATAAACTAAATTTCTATTATTAGTTTTATTTCCTATTGTGTATTCTCCTACTATTGTAACACTTGGCCCTCTCTAGGAGGCAAACTCTATTCATTTATTTAATTAAGCATTTCATTATTTAGGAAGGAAATGTAAAACATTTTTCCATACATCTAGTTTCTCATTTTCTTATTAGTTTTATGTTTTTTTTACTCATTTTCATTATTTATATTTTATTTTTACATTGTTCATATTGCCTTAGTTTTTTAACCATCACTCTATTATTCTTCCATTCATTCAATGCCAAACAATAGGCTAAGTTCGTACTCAATTAGAGGTTTATGTTTTTTTATTTCTTAATCATTGATATATTGAGGATTACCTCATTCCAAAAACCATTTACAACCATAGATTAGATACTTAGCATATGATTTACAGAGATGTTCTTGTATGGTTGTGAAGGAAAAATTCTACAGGAACACTGGGGGAAGTAGTTCTCAACAAAAAAAACTCAATTTTGTGGTATATCACTTGTTGTTTTGGCTATTCTTCAGGTAACTCCACTAGCTTTAGATCCTTGTATCTTCCTTTCACATTCTTAATTTTCATGTCCATTCATGCAACATCTTTGTCTTTTTCCTCTCTCAAGACAATGAGGAACATCTATTAAGTTGGATCTTGAGCAACCCACTTTATCACCATTGGTGAGATAATTTAGCCTTCATGAAGAGTACTAGTTACTCCTAGTATAAAGGTCTTCAATGCACAGGATGATCCCTCATGAAAAACATAAAGGACATCAAGATACAAGGTGATGAAGCATCATTTGGCTAAGATATCGTAGATGATACATCACATCTACATTGTAGCATCCCTGTTGGTGCATCTCAGTTGGCCACTACATCGTAGATGCTGCATTGCATCTGCGATGTCATAGATGTGAGATCATAGCTACATCAATGTATTTCCATTGACACATGCATTGACGCATACTCGTTAATGTAATGTCAATTTTCACCTATAAATACGCATGCTCCCATTGTGTATTGGCAATCTTTTGATCATTTTGTAGCTAGACTCTTGTAGTTTTATTTTATAGTCTTAGAGAACAATCAGTGAGTGCCTATAGTATAGATCTGAATCAATTGTACAATGTCTTATTCGAGTGGCAATGTACCTGGACACATTCCATGAACGACAATAAGATCAAGATTGATTCCTATTCATTGTAGCATGTTGACTTAGATTAGATTTATGTTCCATGCAATTTACTCTTAATGTACTTAGTTAATATTTATGTTTTCAAGCATATTAATGATTTGGTGGAATGAACATGACTAGTTTCAAGCATAAACACGTATTCACTTGATAATCCCAATAGCGTTATTTCTTAGTTCATCTAGTAGCCTAATGCTTGATAATCCTAATAGTGGATACGTGGGTTCAGGACATGTACAACAAGCTAGGAATGAAACTTATTGTTGGTAGGCTAGTTTAGACTTTATTTTTTTATTGTAAATTAGATTAAATAATTGATTTATCTATTATCATTAGGAGTAGCATAAAGTGGAAACAACATTAACCATCATATGCCTCACTTTAAACTAAACCATATGTGACAAAGCTATCACTAGTTCAAGTGGGAAGATAGCATCATGCAATCAATGCTTAACAATCTAGATGTCACACTAGTCCCATCCATAGAATTCAACTGAATTGTCCATGAACGCTTGTGATTCGTATGTTTGGGCATAGGGGGTACCCACCACTCATCATTGGCACCATTGCTAGGGATGATGCTAGCTATCTAGATTAGCTATATTATACACAATTGCTATAAAGGTATTAATGATTTATCTTTTAGAAAATTTTGAAATTTCAAGTCACACACGATAAAACCATGCCTTCTTCACATAGGACCCATAATACATTGTATGATGAAAACACTCGTAGGAGAAACAATAGGTTCTATACTAAAGAGAATTGGAGTGAACAACCTCAAGAAGGGGTTTCATATGCTCCTTTGCACCCTTACTACATGTAAGGACTACGTTTAACTAGTGTAGACAATCTTGGAGGAGATGAAGTCCTAGAACAAGGAGAGCCTTAAGGCCTAGGACCTCCTCTAAACCTAGAAAAGATAGATCAAGGGACCATGGGGAGAGATATAGGAGCCATGGTGATTCTCCTAGTTTTTTATCTTCCTCTTCCTCTTCAACATCTAATTATGACGAAGATGAGCATAGGTATAATGATAAAGCTCCACTATGAGGTCTGGATGAAAATAAAAATTAAACCCAAGAGCAAAATCAAATACATAAAAGTGATCATGGACAAGATCATCACTACCAAACAAATAGAAATAGAAATTCTCACCATGACATGTTTGATATTAATGAACCCTTGTTGGCTACTAGGGGTCTAACACAGATTAGGGAGGTAGTTCAAATATCCCAAAGGCATTAAAGGGACAACCACATCAAATAGCTTAATATGGACAACATTCCTAAATTTAGGAGAGGCTATAATTCTAATCCATAACTTCATTTACAAGCCTTCCATGATTCCTACACCTTGAAAAACATTAAACATAAGTGGAAAAAGCTTAAGCTCTTTCCTAGGACACTAATAGGTGAAGCTAAAATTTGGTATAGATCATTGAAACTGAAATCAATCCACTGATGGTCCACAATGTTAGAACTTTAAGATGAAAAATACCTAACCTATGCTAGAGTGTCTGATGAACTGTGATATCGGGGTCACGATATCGGAGCCTACCATGTGATGTCGGATACCTAATATTGAGACCCATCTCCTTGCCTATAAATAAGAGGTGGGTGCACTTGGTTTAGTAGTTAGATAGTTAGTCCCTTAGCTAAACTCTTGTCCTTTCTCCCCTTCGAAGTTAGAATTTTTTGTGTGCCCGTAGTAGGAGTCATCAAGTGAATGGATCTTTACTTGAGCATTGTGTACCTGAGCATACCTTGTGTACGGCAATAAAGATGAACCTTATGATTAACCTTGCAGCATCCAGAATAGATTAATTAGTGTTAATTGATGTTATTAAATGATTTCTTAGTTAATTAATGATTTTCTCTCACCCTACAACTCTCCTAAGTAAATACACTCAGTATGATAACTTTGAGCATGCATGTAACACTTGGTAACCCAGTAATGATTAGCGTTTAGTAATCCTAGTAGTGTTGCACTAGTTCAGGATGTGTATGGCAAGTTAGAATGGATGCTAGTGTTAGGATTAGTTATAACTTAGTTAATGAGTAGTTAAGATAAATTATTCACTTAGTTATCTCTCTTCTCCCTTATTAGCATAGGACATAAAAACATAAAAGATATAAAAATCATATGCCTCGAGCTTACTTAACCATACAATCATGACATACAAGTAAGTTTGGGAAGATAACGATCAACCAACCCATCCTTGTTCCACAAGGGCACATAAGTACTTAGTCCTTGGAATTTGACTAGATCATGTGTGAAATGCTCGTATTCATATGCTTGAGTGTAAGGGTACCTCGCCACTCATCATTGGCACTGTTGCCAGGGAACTTAGTTGTTTGTGCACTAATTAGAACTTAGGAAATCATTCACATTGTTGGAACGAACCCTTAGGGTTGATTGAAAAAATAATAAACAAGAATACATTGCACACTGAACAAAAAAGTATGTCTCCTTCTTCATATGAAAGAACCTCACCACCTAGGTCTGAAACAAGAAACAATTGATGGCATAATACACATGATGTTGATCTGCCAATCCCTCAACAAGTTCAAGTGCTATATATTCATCCCAATGAGTATATCCCAAACTTCACCTTTATCCTCCATAAAGATGAAAAACTATGTTGGCGAGACTTAGAAGGTATTATAGTGTTACCTCTCGATCGTTTAGTCCCCAATGTACTGACCTAAATCATCGGTGTAGGGGTGGAAGGAAACAGACATGGAAAGATCGTCGGGCAGGCATAGCTGACCCTGCCTTTGCTTTCAGGGCAAGCTAGAAAAGGGAACGAAGATAGAGTGCCTTGGATGGTCTGCATGCAAATCAACCAAGGACTTCCCTGAGCATAAACTATGGCTTGCGCTGGGGTTATTGCAACTTATTTCTTCAAAAGTGAATGGTGCGTGTAAAATGTAAATAGGATTGTAAAACAAAGTAAAACATAAACAAAACGTAAATTGAAATGTAGTAAGCAAAGTGTAAATAGGACATAAACTGAATATAAGATAGAACAAACGGAAATAACGGTTGGTTGGCAAAATGAACTAAATTGTATTGCTTAATAAAAAAGGTATGCACCAGTCAAAGCGTAGCTACACGTGTGGGTGGCAGATCAAATGCCTAGCCCCAGGGGATGATGTGATGCGATGATGTGAGAAGTGCTTGGATGCCAAGAGTCAAGTGTGCCGAGCACCCAAGGATTACTGGTTCTATATATTCTCAGAATTGCCAATGTCTCCCCTTTGCCAACCCCTGGTTCATGTGAATTGACAAGGTATTTATAGGGCTAGGCCGAGCTTAGGTGCAGAATTCCAGAATGGAATCAATAGTTGGGATTTAATAGGAAAATAGATCAAGTGACATGCATCCGATGGACAACCATGTATGAGTTGGATGTGTGTTGATAAGCTACATTCTTGATCAAATACATTCCATTTTACAACTCATGGGTTACTCAAGCCCATGAAAGTACATTTAATTTAGACCATGAGGGTCTAACATGCCCACAAACTAGGATTTACAATGAAATGTACAACAGGAGAAATTTGACCTGGCTTGCTTGACCATGAATCGAGTGCTACAGGATGTCAAGATGTTGATTTGAAGCTATTTGAGGCATCTCTGTTTGACTAGGGCTTCCAACATGAGTTGATGTGCCTTCAGAGTCGAGTTGAGCTTCAGTGTAGGTTGATTTATGATCACGCTACTCTCACGCCCAGCGTGACCTCTAGCATGTGTCCAGCATCGTCCATCATCTAGTATGCCTATCGTCTAGCATGTAGATGCTGCACTCACGCCCAGCGTGACCTCCAGCATGAGTGAGGAAATCTTAACCTTTTGACATCATTTTTTGGATTTTGAAGCATGGATTTGCTGCTCGAATGTGTTTAACTCTGGAATCTAGAATCTGAGCTTGGATTTGAGTGGTTTTGAGTAGGTCACGCTGGCTACTATGGGTAGGTCACGCTGTGGTCACGCTGCAGCATGACCACAGTGTAACCTGTAGTGTTACCTGCAAAAACCTATGAAAACTTGCAATTTTTGACTTAAAATCTGAAGATTCTGGAGGTTGAAGTCTAGAGGTTGTCGATGGTGAGCCTGAAGATTGATTTACTCTAAAAATCTAAATTTTTTGACTTGATTTGGAGGCTTTGAGAGTTGGGAAAGTTGGTCATGGTAGAGGTCACACTGCAGTGTGACCACAGCGTCCAGCATGAATTGTCAGCACTCGACATCTAGTGTGAGTTCCCAAGTCAGCATGAATGTCATGCCTTAGCCAAATTTTGTCTCTGAAACTTTGAAAGGGCTTGAGTCATTTCCATTTCAAAATGCTAGGCTAAAATTAGTGCTGTTTCATTGGCCCCTCTTTGTTGACGTCTGGAGGAATCCACCCAAGAGGCGTCAACAAAGAAGTGCAAAACACCATGAACAACCAAGTACCAACATTAACCGTTAGCCCTTGGCCAGATGTCATGGCACCGTGTCCAGAAGTACATGGGATTGAGGGAATGTGGTTCAAGATGCAAGGGATTACAACCGCGGGAAGTCAGGAATTGATCAAGAGTGATAACTACTATTGGAATTGTAGGAGAGGAATGCTCTCACATGAACAAGTTATGTCATTGGTCTTTTATCAAAAGCTGGGTCTTCAGCAGACTTGGAACCAAGACATTGGAGGTGCATTCTTTGGAGAAATGGGACTCTCGTAGAGTGTTTATGGGAGCCCGTTGTAAATAGCCAAAGCCACGCGGCAATGTACAACATGGTCTCTTTGAGATACAAGTGTAATTTTTTTTCAAGGAAATTGCCTTCTCGCCTGGGGCTTGTATGAGAATAGCCAATAGTCTAAGGTTTATGACGTCAACAGGGTCATGAAGACCCTTTTTCGTGCATTTTTCTCTTTGACCTTTTTGTTCTTTTTCTTTTTGTTTGTTTCTTCTTTTCTTTTATTTTTGCTTTATTTTGTCTTTCTTTTTCTTTTATTTTTATTTTTTCAGTCTTCTTGAGAGAGCTTGCTTTTTGTGTCATGCTCGTGTTTGAGTGCTTGCATTTTTGCATCATGCATTGTGTACTATGTTTTGCATTGCAACTGCTTAAAGGGTCACAGTGTGCAACAATATATCAAGAGATTTGGGGTGAAAAAGATGTATCAACGGGGAGTAATTGAATAGGATAATTGGGACATGATGGGGAAATATGGAATATATCAAGAGTAGGGAATGTACTTATGAACGAATTGATTAACCCAGTTATGTGCGTCAAGAAGAATGCGATACCTTATCGTCATGCTGAAGTGCATCTATGTATGAATGCCTCAGGAATGTCATCCTTCAAACACAACTCCAAGAAGACAAGAAAAACACAAATGAATCAGTTAAATAAGCATTTTAAACATAGAGATGGAGCCACCGTGTGCAATTTCAAAGCACACAGAATCATGAATAGCATCAACCTCGTTAGTGTCCATGAGACAAATCATGCAGCAAGTCTTTGTGGAACATGTACAGCCAATTGCAGCAACACATCTTTTCAAGTTTTTGCCTAATCATCGATGATGTTGCCAATTTATAGTCTTAGGGGACTGTTGTGGGTTACTTTCATGTCGTAACCCCTTGGACGAAGCCATTTTAGCATCGTAGCAGATGATGCAATGCTAGTTTATAGTCATAGTGGACTGTGAAGAGGAAAACTAGTTTATAGTCTTAGTGGACTCTACATGCCAGTTTATAGTCATAGCGAACTATTCTATGGTATCAGTTTTAATTTATTATTCCAGGACTACTCTATGGTATCAATTTTAAGTCGTTATGCCAGGACTACTCTGTGGTATCAATTTTAAGTCATGATGCCAGGACTATGACGTACCTCAAGTTTGTCAAACATAGTACCATTTCAAGTACAAATGGTTTGTAGGATTGGTGAACTCATTTCCGTCCATGTCAGCAAGTTTGAATGCTCCATTATTGTATGCGTTGGTAACCAAGTAAGGCCCTTCCCAGTTGGCTAAGAATTTATTAAGATGTTCACGGGTGGCCTTCAGGACTAGATCTCCTTCTTTGATTGGGCATATATGGAGATCATGCTTGTGCCTTTGCCTCTATTATTTTTGGTACCATTCGATTTGATCAACTGTTCGCACACGTTCCTCCTCTACCGAGTTAAGGTCAGTGATGCGTAGTTCATTATTTTGACTTTCATCGAGGAGGCCAAAGAGAGTTATCTGCAATGAGGGAACCTACAATTCTAAAGGTAAAATAGCTTTAGATCTGTATATAAGACTATATGGAGTTTTATCTATGGATGTTCGATATGTCATTCTATAAGCCCACAATGCGTAGACTAATTGTTCATGCTATCGTTTCTTGCTCTAATTCAGCATCCTTTTGAGCACCATGATGACATTTTTGTTTGTAGCCTCCGCTTGACCATTGCTTTGTGGGTAGTAATGTGATGAAAATGCATGTTTAATACCCAGACTTTCACAGAAGCTTTTAGTATTTGTACTGCTGAATTGTGGCCCATTGTTGGTAACGATGGTCATTGGAATACTAAAACGGGTCACGATATTTTCTATTATGAAAGTGAAAATTTGTTTTGAGGTGGTCTTCCTAAGGGGAATAGCTTCTACCTATTTTGTGAATATTCAGTCGCAGTGATAATAAAGATATGCCCTGCTAAAGATGATGGCATTATTGGTCCAATTAAGTCTAAATCCCATTTTTGGAATGGCCATGTGATTTGTGTAGTATGCAATTTGTTAGGTGGCATGTGTATTAGATTACCATGCTTTTGACAAATGTCACATGTTCTAACCTTGGAGATGCAATCGTATTCCATGTGTGGCCAATAGTAACCTAAGTGCCTAATCTTCGTTGCCATTGCTTTAGGTGCTATGTGTCCTCCACAAAGTCCTTCGTGGATTTGTTCTATGATCATTTGACCATCGACACCACTAATGCACATCAACAGAATGCCTTCATAGGATTTGTGACATAAGGTGTCTCCTATTAACGTATATTGCTGGGAACATTTTCACACAGCGTCTTTTTGAGAACTTGTCAAGTATTGTGGAGGTTTGCCTCTTAGAAGGTACCCTTTTACATGATCGTACCATTCTATCATATGTGTTGTACTAACAAATGCTATAGGTACTTCATCTAAAGTGTTAATGATAGGTTCAACACAACTTGTTATAGAACTAGGCAACGCATGGAACATTCTGGGTGTCATGTTTAAGGCTAGTGTGCTCAGTGCATTAGCAACGTTGTTTTCGCTTCTAGGGACATGTTGTAAATCTGTTTCTACTAGCTATTTTAGCAGATGTTTGGTCAAATCACAATATGGTTGTAAATGGAGCCTTGCATGAGTAAACCTCAGTGACCTAATTAATGACTAATTGTGAATCCCCTCAAATTACAAGGCGTGAGATTCCCGAAGTTAATGCTACTTGAAGGCCTCAAAGAAGATCTTCGTATTCTGCCATGTTATTGGTGCAAGGAAAGGTTAAGCGGTAGGTGAAGGGTTGGGTTTCTCCATATGGGTATGTCAAAATGGCCGCACCACTTCCTCCTCGAGAGGTTGAGGCTCCATCGAAGTAGAGGATTGCCTCATAGTTATTAGGTACGGTGTCTACACTATTAACATTTTCATTTGGGAATTCGAGATTTATTGTCGTTTGATCGTGTGTCGGTGAGACGGTTAGTTGTGTGACTATTGCTTGACCTTTTGTGGAAGATTGAGTGACATAGTGCAAGTAAAACTCTACGATCATCGCTTTCCACCTAGCTAACCTATTCAACTCATAGATGTTATTAATGATGGCATGGAGAACATTATCCTTGCAAATGATGTAAAATTGATTACGGAAGAGATAATGCCACCATTTCTTCAAGGAGAAGACGAGGATGAGGCATGATTTTTCTACATCATTGTATTGTCGTTCATAGGCGATTAATGCGTAGCTCAGGTAATATATAGGGATTTCGGCTCCATCTTGACATTTTTGACAAAGCATAGATGTTATGGAGGAATCAGAAGTTGCAAAGTAGATGTAGAAAGGTTTGTTACTTTGTGGAGGATAAACAGTTGGTAGTTGAGCCAACTCTTGTTTTATGTTCTTGAACGCTTCTTGGCATTGTTGAGTCCATTGGAAATGTACATTCTTTCATAATAGATGTTGCATAGGACTCAACTTATTCATCAACCTTTCAATAAAGCATCTGATGAATTGAAGCCTACCTTGGAGGCCACGTAGTTCAGTGAGGTTTCTTGGAGGTTGCATATTGGTTATTTTTTTGACCTTATCGAGGTCTACCTATATCCCTATTTCAGAGACTAAGAAGCCAAGCATTTTGCCCATTTTAACACCGAAGACACACTTCTTTAAGATAAGCCTAAGATCATATTTGAGACAATGTTTAAGCACTAAGTCTAGATCTTTTGCATGTTATTCAGTTGTTATAAATTTGACCACTATATCATCAACATAATCATTGAGCAAATTGAGCATGTAATCACTAAATATGTATGTCATTGCTCGCTAATATGTGGCACCTACATTTTTAAGGTCGAATGACATCATTGTATAACAGAATGTTCCCCAAGGTGTCATAAAAGTTGTCCTAATTTGATGTTCTAGATTGATTCTTATATGATTGTAGCCCGAAAATCCATCCATGAAGGATAATAGCGCATGCCCAGCAGTCGTGTCAATAAGTTAATCAATACTAGGTAACGGGAAATCATCCTTTATAGTGGCTATATTGAGATCGTGAAAGTCGATGCATATGTGTATACTACCGTTCTTCTTAGGAACTACAACAATGTTTGATACCCAATTAGAATAATCAATGGCTCGGATAAAACCAGCTTGGTATAGCTTTGTGATTTTAGCGCGGACTGCTAATGCCACTTCGGGTCTAACCTTTTGTGCTTTTTGCTTTACTAGTTTAATTTTTTCATCAAGAATAATGTCGTGTTGGATGATCTGGGGGTCTAGTCCTGGCATGTCTGTATATGATCATGCGAACATTTTTATGTTGTCTTTTAACACTTGAGTGATGTCACCTATGAGTTGCAGGTCTAGTAGGGCACTTAATTTCAAGGTTCTGGCTTCATCATTGACTGTGGTGATGGGGATTTCAACCAAAGGATCTTCAGTGACATTGTTGGCTTCTAGATCTAGAGTTTTAGCTATGTTTTTAGGCTAGTCTGACATTTCTTGAGTGGAGGCTATCAAATCAGTATAGGTGAATGGATTTAGATCCAAAGATTCTGGGTTGATCGCTCTTTCTACATCTCCGTATGGTCCACTGAGAGACAATGTTGAGAGGATGTTGTTGGTGGCATGGTGTTCACTCCTGCCAATTAAAACGGGAGCGACTTAAGAGACACTCCCTCAGTAGGAGAGTTACAAAGTGTAAACGAACATAGGATATTAAACGGTGTATTGACAAAATTAGGAGACACAGTGGAAGTCATGGTAGTTTAAGGCCATACCAGGCCATATGTTGATTTGCCATTTGAACTGAGCATATGCACTATTTCAAAATTTTTAAACTCTATATTTAAATTTTAAATTTTTGGGTGGACAATAAGGTCGTGGAGATTTTAAAGTTTTATGAAATTTTCAAGTGTTTATATATGTTTATTTATTTTCGTTGATTTTCTACACTTTCCTCCTTTGTTCATAAGAAATTTTGGGCCCAATTTGGGGGGATTAGAATGATAAGGAAATTTGGGCAAGCATAAAGGCAAAGATGGTTTGAAGAATATGCATAATTAAAATAAGAAGAGGAAATTAAAATAAAAGGTCCAAAAATTAAATAAATTAAAATAAAAAAATAAAATTGCCAAGGGGGGATAGAAAAGAGAATTTTGAAAAAGAAACCCTCATTTTTGTTAGCGTGAGTTGCTAGCAATTGGAAGAACAGCGTGACCTACCTAGAGTGTAGCGTGAGCTAAGGCATTAGTGTCAACCTGACCATGGAAGACAAGGGCAAGGGTAAGGAAACTGGGGATAAGGGAAGGAAGAAGGCAGCCCTAGCGTTCATGGAGGAGAGTGAAGAGCTCCTCCAACATCTCCCCCAATTCAGGATTCTAACGTGGAAGAAGGCTCTGCACAGGTAAATTCTTTGCCCCCAATTTTTCTTTGGCATTTCTGCAAGTAGCGTTACCTAGGGCGAGAATTTGTGCATAGGATTTTTGGGCTTGCGATTTGGGATTGCAATAATGAACGCAAGTTTGAGGCACGAGTGCATGGGTTGAGTTTTTGATTTCTTGGCATTCTAGCCATAGAGTTTCTGGTTTTCTTGGGGTTTCTAGGTTGCAGAGAGAGTCTACGTGAATGCGGAGAGGACTGATTTTTCTTTGCCTACACGTGAGCTACGTTATTAGGAGTCATTGCCGCCAGCATTTTGGGCAACGTAAACCACAATTCAGGAAGGGCGACATGAGCTGCGACTTCATACTTTTGGGGCTTTCTTGCGATCGTGGCGTTTTTGATTTTTTCTGAGTTTTTGGCTTTTTTGATAAGGCTTTTGCAGGGTTTTTGGGTGTAACGTGATTAAAAATTTTGACCTTGGAGCTAGAGTAGCATGATCACAAAGATTTCAGATTTTTGGAGGGCAACATGATTACAAAATTTTGGTTTTTAGAGGGGCAAGAATAGCCAATATGATTGTAAATTTTAATTTTGAAGGGGGCAATGTAAATTGACTCTTGAAATTTCAGTTTTGGGCAGCGTGGTTTTGCAAAAATTTTGGGTTCTTTCCAGGGTAGCGTGGCTCGTAAATTTTGGTTCAGCGTGACTTGCGATTTTGGATTTTGGGCTAAGGCAGTGTGATTTTGATTTTTTTGTTTTCGCCCTAGGCAGCGTGACCATGAAAATTAGTTTTGGCCCCTGGGGTAGCGTCACCATGAAAATCAGTTTTGGCTCTTGGGGCAGCGTGACCATGATTTTCGAATTTTTTCCCAAGGCAGCGTGACCATGATTTTTGAATTTTTTCCCAAGGTAGCATGACCTTGGATCTTGGATTTTTAGTCCTGGGGTTTTCAAGGAGAACGTTTTTAGAACAAGTAGCAGCTCCTAGTGTGAGCTAGAATGTGGGAAAGCCCAATGTGACTTGGTTACAGGCCAGCTTGACTTGGTGCACCTAGCATGAGTGTTGAGGGAGTTGCCTTTGAGAAGATGTTCAATGATTTCTGAATTTTATATTGTTTATATTTTTTATTGATTTTCTGGGATTAATGATTTAAACATTGATTTGTTCTTAAATCGATTTCAATATACCCCAGTAAGCATACGATTATACTAAATAGATGTTAGTGTCCTCATCTCATGGGGTTGAATATTTGTTTATGTGATTTATTTTTGGTTTTATGTGATGTTGATCTATTGTTAGTTCTTGGATTTTCACTTACCCAATGTTTCAGTTATGTGTAGGAGACCTAAATCTTCTCTCCTCGTTATTGAGCTCATTGGGGTACTTGCTTGGTTTGGCCTCCTTGGGCTAGACATACCTCTCTATGATATGCGCATTAGGCCCCATGCAATATGGTTCCATCCTGGCACTAGTTCATTCTTATCGTTTATATTGAAAAATTTCAGTGTTATCATATGGTCTCATCTAAGTGAATAGATGGCTCGTGATATTATTGAGACTATTTTTCCCGAGGCTATACAAGATATACTAGCCTTCATCAATGATATCGATGAGGGGCTTTTCAGAGTTGAGGGAGGCCCTGCTGAGGGTCCTAGGTCCACTCGTCCTTTAACTCGTGTGTGGGAGCTAAAAACCTGTGGTCATTACAATAGTAGCAACACACTTTTCTTGGCCCTCCATGTGCATATCTTATTTTAGAACCCACTCAGGATGGTATACAAAGTGGACAAGTATGCTCCTTTGTGTCTTACTTTAACTTGTGATTTCTTTTATATTTTATGTCATCATCTAAATGTGAATGTTGTCTTCCCATGTAGGCTCCATTTTGATGAACATGGGATGTATGATGATGATGGTGGGTTTGTTTTAATGCGCATAGCGCTAGAGACGTTTATGGCAGGCCCCATTCTTCATGTTGCAGTATTGGACCAAACTAAGATAGCTCTTTTTGACTCCCATAGGCAATTTTCAAGAGCCTTTGAGCATTGCCAGGCTCACGTTTGGTTGCATAAGGATTGGTCTCCTAATGGTTAAATTTTTCCTCAAAGGATTGATCCTACACCTACCTCGCCTTCACTAGTCACAGATGGTAAGTGACTGCACCTTAGACTCCATTTTCCTTTTTTGTTGCATCATTGTGTGTCATATCTAATTTTTTCACTCTATTTTTTTCTTTTACAGCATTCACCCCCCCTAAAGAACTTACGATTACCATAGGGTGTACTGAGACTATGCTTTTTACAAAGTATGGGGAGGTAGAGCAATCACAGAAGTGGTTACAGAAGGGAGCTTCTGATTTGATTATTGGTCATCACACTCAGGCCGGTTTGATGGACCTGTTTACAGCCTTAACTCCTATCGTTCTGATGGTTGAGATGGTTACGATTGTTGACTCTTTTAGTGGTGATGCTTCTCGTTTTACCACATGAGTTTGGGGGGCAAAGGTATCATTCCACCTAACCACTGAGTTTCTCTCCGATCTTTTTGGAGTTCCCATGAATGGTGCTATGGTAGCTATGGACAAAGCAACTAAGGATGGGTAGATCATAAGGGAACTTGAGAAGTGGTTAGGTTTTTCTAAGGGCCCCAAGGGATTTTCCATGTGAAAGTATACCCGATCGATGGAAGTGAACTTCTTATATCCTCTCTTTTGGGCACGGGCATTTCCCAAATCTCTTTCTCAAGGGAGAATCCTTGGGATTGAGCCTGCACATGTGATGCATGTGATTTTGGAAACAAGCATGCAATACAATTGGGCACAATTTCTAGGATCTGGCCTTTGTGGGGAAATTATTAGGTTATGTTCGAGCATCCATGCAAAATCCCACTTCACCTTTGCTTTCTTTGTGGGATATTTGCGCAGGTTCATTGAATTCCTAGTAGTTCATGAGGATAGCCACCACATTTTGAGAGACCATTCACAATTATCCTACCCTTGGATTCACCACTTATATAGCACCACTAGATCCCAAGACCTGTCGAAAGACATTGAGGAGTCTGTAAAGATTACTAGTGGAGGTATGGCCAGCCGTTCTCACCATTCTCATGACAGCTTGGGAGTGGAACCACCTAGGTTGTGTGCATCTATTAAGAGGGTTGAACGCTTGATTAGCGAGACTGTTGGAAAGTCCAAGGCAAAGGTGAAAAGGAAGGAACGTGCAAGGGAATCTGCCCCAAATGTGAGACCCCCAAGGGAAAAGAAGATCTGATTTATACTGCCACTTGAGGGTAAGTGGTTTGTTTCATTGTTATATATTTGCTTTTTTGGTTTATATTGCCATTGGATGTACTTATGAGTTATATCTAACTTTACAATTCTAGTGTTATTGCAGAGGAAAGTCCGGAGGAGGAGAGAGAGGTCCTGGCTCTGATACCTGAGGAGGAAGGAAAAGAAAATGAAGACATAATTGAGGAAGGAGAAATTCTTGCCACACAAGAGGAGGGGACAAGAAATGTGGGAACGAGACCTGGGAGGCCTCGAATGCACTTAGGCATTCAAGTGATGAATGGGATGTCCTTGGTGATTTCTTTGACGGATCTTTGCAGCTTGGTGATCCACCCAGGCTAGATAGCAAAGGTCTTTTTGGTATGTTCCTCTTTGGCTCGATCTATATTCTATGTCTTTTGATTTTTATGTGTTATTTTTGATTATTTTGACTACTTTGGAGTAGATGTTGAAATTCCTAAGGCACCTATGTCCTGGGAATCAGTGTCAAGATCACAGGTTCCAATTGAAGAAACCTCCCCTACTCGTCTCACATCAACTAACCCATTGAGGCCATGGCTCGAGATGCCTAGCAAAATGGATTTTGTTATGGGCATTGTTAATGAGATGGTCACCTGCTTGCAAGAGGCTCATCCTGAAATAGATGTGTGTATGTTATATGCCATGCTAAGTGTTTGGTTTTATTGGGTTTCATTGTGTTAATTTTCGATCATGTCTAATTTATGTGTGCACCTGCAGGTGCCAAACTCCAGTGGGATCCTTCTGAAGCCACCCACATTGATGCTTTCCCTGAGTTACCAGGGGATATTGAGTAGGTCCCAAGAAAGATCTTTGATGCAGTTTCTAGTTGCGTCATTCAGAATGCCAAGATAGTTTGGACTTTAAGGCGTTCGATTAAGTATCTGTGGGATGAGGTTCACACACTGAAGGAGACATTAGCATAAGAGAGAGAGGAGAAAAGGGATCTCCAATCCCATTATGACTTTGCTGTTGCCAAGTTGTCTAGTGATAGCACATGGCACTCATCTGAAATCACCTATGCATGTTATTGGATGATTTTAAATAGTAAAGTGTAGGCTACGCTGGACTTAGCAGAACATGGGGCATAGATAGATTTTTTAAATAGGAAATGTCAAGATTGAAAATCCTTTGCTACCAAAGCACAGAAGTGGGGCCAAGACCAAAAGGACCATAAGCATCAGTACAAGAAATTGTTGAAGGAAGAGTTAGTTGAACGTCACTGGGCTGAGATGTTCATCGATGGGTTAGGTTTGTAGCCCTCTTATGATAGGTTTGTCAAGTGCACCGAGGTGGAGGGATCTCTAGAGAGAATGATTACCACTGCCTTTGGGGAGACTGCGACAGGCGTGTTCTCTCTTGAGTGCCCTAGTTGGACCTCGGTGGACAAAGGCAAAGAACTCACTGGTATTGACCTTGGCTTGGAGGAGGATTGGGAAAGTGTGCCCAAAAAGGAGATTTTATGGCATTTGGAGATCAACTTGGGGCCTTCCTCATTTGTGAGTATTTTATTGCGGCATCTATTATTTTGTTTTGGTGTTATTGTTTTTCTGATTTTTGTGTTTATGAATTGCTTTATTACCCTTAACTTTTTTTTTCTATTTTTTGTTTTCTATTTGTAGGGACATGTTAATGATGGAGCTAGCCCTAGTGGAGTAAGAGCAAATGATGAAGAGGATCTTGGGGATCAGCCCCATCCATGAGCCTTGCATTACTCATATTTAAGTCGTTAAATGCTTTTAGATTTTTGGATGTTTGGTAGAATGTATAAAGACTGATGTAATGAACTAGACTTAATTGTGGTATAAAATGGTTGCATTCTTTTGTTACTTTGCTGTTCCATGTTTGTATATAAATATTTTTGTTATTTTTCACGTTTTTCATTTTTTTTCTTTATTTTCTCGAGTATATTGTGAACATGTGTGTGCAACTAAAGGTAGCATAAATTTCTAAAATATAAAGTGGAACGTAAGGTAAATATTTGAAAAAGAAGGCAACGACCATGCATGAATCTAAATTGTAACTTGTAACATGTAAATGAAAATTCAATGTTGATGAGACGCGGTTTGCATTAGCCGCGATATCGCAGCTGATGCGATATTGCATCCCCCGCGATATCGCGT
>MNCI01031359.1:142744-188249 GCA_015680685.1 Gnetum montanum
CTTTTTTGAAATTTTTCATCGCCCAAAGGACATCAATTAGGGTAGTTACTTCTAACACTTAGATAAATTGTGCCATAAATCATATGACCTTAAGTATACTGGGATATTAAAACACACATCCACCTAAGTCATAGGACCCATCATTATAATTTTCGGGCACGATCACACAATAATAACAGATCTTTAATTAAGGCAAGTAGTAAGTTATAACTTAATTTCCTAAACAACCTTACTAATGTTGTCCCGTGTGATTGCAGATGGCCTCGAAACGCACCCAGCAGAAGAGTCCAACCCAAGGTGGAGCAAAACAACCTAGGAGAGGTTGAAGGCAAGTCCCTGCCGGATAACATAATGAACAAGAGGTGCATTCATTCAGCATCCATCAAGAGGAACCTCCTACCAGACGATCCAGGCAGGCAGAAGGAGGAGCTGCTGCACCTGAACTGGGACAACAACTCATGTTGCCCCCGGAATGTGTTCAGGCTATCCACACGAAGTCCACAATCGCTTCAGTGATTGTGGAACTCAACTTCGAATCTTTCGCAGAGTTCGCTCCTAAGACTGTTAGGGATCACCTCAAAGGATCTCCCTTATGGCCCGTCCTCTCTGAACAAGGTGCCTGGTACTTAGGAGAAACATACCTCTTCTGGCACAATAAGGAGCAAGGCACCACGGTAAACATCGGTGGTGTGACACTGGATTTTTCTACATAGGCAATTTCGGAAGTGTTAAACCTTCCGAATTCAGGCCCCCACGTTGCTCGGTTATCCACCCGATCAGACCCTGATGTGCGAAAGGATTGGCTAGAAAGGGCTTATGGCAGAGATAAAGCTTTTGGTGAGCTGACCACGGAAGAGCGAGTTTATTTCAAAATCGGAACCCATCACCTCTTCCCCACAAAAGGCTTAAAGAGAATATCAACGCATGCAGCAAGAGGATGTGTAGTGTTGATGGGAAAGGTTAACGCTAACCTTCCTCATCTATATTTGACGGAGATCCTAAGGTGATTTGAAGAATGGAAGACAGGAAAAATGGCACTTCCTTTTTCCTGTCTTATCAGAAAACTGTGCCTTCGAGCAGGTATTCGGGGATATACAAATGATGTCCTTCGAAAAGCCCAAAATGCTTCTTATGCTGAATTGTTAAAGGTGCCAGCTCCAAGAAAGAGCACTGGCAAAGAGTTGGGACCAGATGAAGAAGATGAAGAACAAATTACTAGATCTCCCGCAACTCAACTTGCAGGACCCAATCAACCTCTAGCCACAGGTCCCAGCCAACAACAAGAAGCAGGACCCGACACAGGCCAGGATCAGCCGCCGCCGTAAGACTATAGACCGTCGATGAGCCATTTGAGGGCCATTGCTGAGACGATCAGTTGGGGAAGTCGTGATGACGCCAATCTCTTCCGTGTCATCGATGATACCAACCAGCCTATGATTTCAATAGATCGCACAAGGGGTGAGTTGTCAATGCAAACAGGAGGAGGGGAAAGCAGATGGTCACAACAGATCTCTAGAAATGCAGCATCTTTCCAAGTTCCATTAGAGACTGGTGAAGGGGCCACTGTGGTGGTCATGCAACACCAGGATGCCGTGGGAGCAGCTGAGATGGTCGCTGACCACATCAAGGAGTCCTTTAATGTACCTGTTGTGCCACTGGCAAATCTTTCAGGAGCACAGGATGCTCAAACCATTGTTGGAACCTCAATGACTCCTGCTGAACATAAGGATGTATTGGACAGATTACTTCAAATAGGACAAGTTTTAACGTCCCTGTTTGACATCCCCCAGGATGTAACGGCAATTCATTCAGACCTCATTTTGACAAAGGGGAAACTGGTCATATCCAAAGTAAGGGTTGAGCATGCTGAGGCTGAAGTACAGAAATTACAAGAGCAGCTCATCGCCTTACAAGTAGCACAGTGGGATCCCTCGCGGTGGTAAAAGAAAGCCACCAAGGACAGAAAGATGTGGCAACTGACTTGGCTCGACGGCTAACAGAACTTCACGAATACAAAGATAGAGCCAGAGCCTACGAAGAGGAACGACGGGTGTTCACGGCATGGTACGTCAAAGCTAATCAGATGTTCCCACAACTACCCTGTCCATGGGAAGTGCCGACTCCATCAAACATTGGAGCATCAGCATGGACGGCACAAGACCCTCGAACCGAAGAGGAGAAGCTCTAAGCTATTCTTCAGCATCATCAACCTTCAAAGCTTGGAGCACGTGACAAAGGGAAAGTACCCATGGAGGAGCCACCGCCACCAAGAACTACATGAGTTCCACATTTTTGTAGTTGTACTAGTTTTTCTCTGTGTTGTGTCTTCCCACACTGCGGCATTAGTCTATTTCTTTTTTCCAGTTAATAATCCCATACCTATTCACTGTGTAATCACTGAAGCTTGTTCTCCTTGTAACTCGAGGATGAGTTTTTATTCAGTCATGGGGGTATGATGAGACACGGTTTACATTAGCTGCCATATCACGTACGCGATATCGCATCCTTCCCTACAATATCGCGTACGTGATATCGCTGTCTGCCGCCATGTCTATAAATAAGAGGCGGCTCTTCCTTGTTCGAGGATCCCAATTTTAGAGTAGCGAAGCTCTGGCAGTTTGATCCCTCCAGAGTTAGAATTTTTCCCGTGTCTGCCCGCAGTGTGGTGAATGTAATTGTACGGTGTCTTTATTCGAGTGTGCCGTACTTGGACACGCACATGACCGGCAATAAAGATTGAGATTACTTCATCATTGCAGCATTCACTTAGTTTATTTATTTGTTATTTATTTAATGTTATTTATTTCTTTCATAGCGCAGTGTGAGTACGACTTAACTATGAGCATCTACGGGTGTGTACGGCTAGTTAAGGAATCGGTTGCTCATCGTGATTAGTTTCTCACCCTTGAACTCCTAGAAGTGGAACGAGTACGACTTGATTATGAGCATTTAAATGTGACTACTTGGTAGCCCAATGGTGTAGCTAGTGGAATCTACGCTTGGTAACCCAGTGGCGTATTTGGGGTCTGCGCTTGGTAATCCCAGTGGCGTACCTAGGCCTATGCTTGGTAGTCCCAGTGGTAGTCGTGCACGAAGTCCAAGATGTGTACGGTTGATCAAGGAATCGGTTGCTCGTCGCACTTAGGCTAGATTAGATTTTCTTATCCTTTTCCTCTTAGCTTAGATTAGTTAGTAATATTTTCCACTGCCATCAGGAGTAGCGTTAGAATTAGAACACATCATACACCTCATCTAGACTAAACCATATGTGACATATGCAAAACTAGTCTAGATGGGAAGACAACGAACTGTGACCTCAGACTAACTATCTAGGTGCCACAACTAGTCCATCTGCGGAGTTCGACCGGATCGCGCGTGCGACGCTCGTTTCGTATGGTTGAGTGTAGGGGTACCTCGCCACTCATCAAATGTAAAATGATGAGAGTTCATGAATCTGTAACTTGTTGGCTCTAGTTTAAAGCCATTTTGGGCTGGGTACATTAGTTAAAAGTCATGATGGACTGTCGCATCTATTGTTAAAGAAAGAAAGCATTACTAGTTTTGTGCAATGGTGGGCCAAAGGTAGTAACATTTTCAGAAAGTTTTAAACAGAATCGACCATTTCTGACTGTGGCTAGTTTAATGTCATTGCGGACGTTTGTTGGCAGTTTTTACGTCATACCGGATGATTCGTAGTTTAACGTCATTTCAGACATTTCATAGTTTAACGTCAATTTGGACACTTCGTAGTTTAACATCATTTCAAACACTTCAAAGTTTAACGTCATTTCAGACATTTCGTAATTTAACTCTGTTTCTTGAGTTGCTTCTTAATCCTTTGTGGTTTAACATATGGGGTTGGGCATGTGGGTAAGATTTTATACTCACCTTCCCCTTCATCAGTGATATTAAAGGGTAATTCTGACTAAGAGACATCAGTAGGGATGATGCCTATGTTTGTATTGTCTAGTGTTTCTTTAGTTTTAGTAGGGTTGGGAGTTAACGTTGGAGTTGTATTTTGAAGTATGCTCATGGTGCCTTGCTTAGACTCAACGATTTCAATTTCTGATTCCTGATTCACTCTAGGGTTTGAGGAAGTAGGTGGCACTATTGCATCCCCATATATGATGATCTCACCACCCTCATAAGGTAGGTGGATCTCCTAATGGATTGGGGAGGATACAACTTTAAGTTGAGCCAGCCAGGGACATCCTAGGATCAGATTAAATCCTGGCATTTCATCGACTACTATGAATTCAACTGATGTGGGGAATTGATCCTCGGCTATGAAATCCAAGGTAACCAAACCTCTTACTCCAACACAAGAACCACTGAAGGATTTTAGGAAAGAGGTTTTCGTGGGTTGTATTTTTTTGGCAAGTCCTAGTTTTTCAATGATGGAAAAAAGTTATTACATTGGTTGCTACACCGTCATCAACATGCACCCTATGTATCTTGAAATGATTAACTTGTATCGTTATGAACATAGGGGTTATGGTGACTTCTCCTATTTTCTCATCTAGCTTAATGTCCTTAGCGTGAAACTCTAGGGATGTAGTTTTTGATTCCTGAGCTTACGCAGACAATACCACATGAATGGATGGTTCATCTGCGGGAAGGTCCTGACTAACAAGGATCGAAGTTAACATATGCACAAGAGCTTCTCGATGTACTGGCGAAGTCATTACTAGATCATATAGGCTTAAAGAAGTATTCTTTTGTTTCAAAGCTTGTGTGACTTGGTTCAATGCATTCACTAGGTCTTTACCATTTGGGGCACCCTTGTCTATAGAGACTTGGTACATTTGACCTAGCCTTCGTATTTTTTGTGTAGGGGTTTTTACCGAAGATGCTGGGTTTGGGACATGGCCCTTGACATTATCCTTGTTTTGGTGACTTGTACTACGCTCATTAATGGACATGCCCATGGGAACAACATTTAGTGGTGTTGGCTTTGGTGGTCCTAATTTGCCTCAATGGTTTTCCCTTTCCAAACGTTCTCTTGTTAGTCTATTGGTAAGATGTTCTCACAGATGTTGCGGGGGAAAGCAGGTGGGTTGTATATCAGGGCATTTTGGCACCTAGATCACAAAGGGAATGGGTTGCTTTTCAGATGGTGTGGTTGTGGCTACAATAGAAGGAGGTACATGGATGACAAACGTTTTGATGGTGTGGGGGATGTGCGCATGGTGAAAGGGGTTTGAGGATATGTTGGGGTAGGTGTGTTTTTTTAAGGCCTTCAAATCATAAAAGGTTTTTGAGGAACATCTTGTCTATCTTCCACATGGATAGTATTAATCACATATGGTACATCATTGATATTGAGAGGATCCTTGTAGAGCCCCATGGATTGGTTTTGGGATCTTACAGGGTTTACCTCATCGAACACTACTTCGCCCCTATCAGTCATGCATTGTATATCCTATTTCGACATCAAGCAGTAATCAGTCCCATGACCACACCATTGGTGATATTTAAAAAACCTATCTAACCTAAAGCCTTTTGGAATGGGAGGTTCGTTGGTTGTTACTAAGGCTAGATTTTTGGCCAATTCGCAAAATCGATCGTGGCTTTAAGAGGTCGCAGGAGACATTTGTTTGTGTTGAATTAGCCTGACCTTTAGAAGTTGATCAAGCAATTTTGAAGGCTTCATGGGAAATGGTGTGTATTGAGTGGGGTCTTTTCTTTTGAAGGTACGTGCATGACCTGTGTTGTTGTTTCTATTTGAAGAATTTTCGAGTGTAGAAGTGGATGTGGTTCTTTCATAGCTGTTTGGGATAGCGGGTTATTTTTCATTTTGTCCTGGATGACTAGGTCGGGCTGTTTTGGCCACTGCTACCATCGTTGTTTTGGATTTATCTTTCCTCATGTGTTGGCTCCTAAAGGTTGAGTAGGCTAGGTCATTACTTGTTTGTGCAGCCTCTTCTATGTCTTTAAGTTGTACAAATGCTTGGCTCAAGGTATGAGGTTTTAAATAGTAAAGCTTCAATTTAATAGTCATTTGTGGACGCCTTAAGGATGGTAAGCAGATACGTTTCAGGAATAGGCTCGTGAAGTTCATTCAGGGCTGCACTCCATCTTTGGATTGTTTTCTGTGTTGGCTCTAAAGGCACTTGTTTAATTTGAATCAAGCTATCTAACGTGGCTTCCGGCTTCAGATTGTATTTGAAACAGGTGACAAACTGGTGTAAAAAATCTTCTAGAGAAGATATGGAGCTACAAGGTAAGGCTCAATACCAGTTTAAGGCTTTTCCAGTTAGGGACATAGCAAACACACACAGAATTACATGAGGCCATGCTTGAAGCAAAAGACTTTTGGTTCAAAATGTCATTAGGTGGGCATTTGGGTCTCCCTCTCCATTGTATTTGGTCAACTGAGGTAATGAGACTCCCTTTGGCAAGGTTAAGGGTGGGATTTAGGGGTCAATTGGGTCATCTTGATAGAAATCTAGCACCTTGACTTCCTCATTGTTCAAAGTTTTAAGGTGTTTTAATTCTTCTGCCAATGAGTGCATCATCTTTTATGTGTCTGCCCATTCTTGGACGGTAGGCAGATCGGTGGTTTGGGTTGATGGTAATTGATAATGACTCGATGATGGCATCATTTGTGGAAAAAGAGATTGTTGGTTAATTATTTGTTGCAGCAGGATGACATTCAGGGCTGAGATCATGGGATGTGGTACACTGTAGTGAGTAGACGGGTTTTGCTGAACAACTGGTAGGACCCACTGTCCAGTCACCAGTTGTGAAGTAATTATTGGTGCTTGTTCAATTTTCACTTGAGGTATGTAATGGATGGACGTGGAAGCAGGTATGACCAATGGCATTCCAATCACTTGAGGTTGAAAAGTCATTCCTACATTTGTCTAAGGAGCAAGCTGTTGGGATTGTGTTTGCAATGGTATGATGGAAGTAGATGCGTTAGTTTGAACGTTGGACCTAGAGAAGATGGTTATAGGAATGGCTACTTCCCTTAAGGAAGTTGGTGGCAAAAATGTTGTCTCTTCTAGGAAAGGTTGAAATAGTGGATTTGTATGGGCATGGGGGCTAACGGTATGGTATGAATCCTCATGTTCAGATTGGGCTGCAAAATCATCTTCCTCGTCTCCACCTTGAGGCTCTATTGGAGATAATTGTAGGGCTCGATTTCTAGCCATGAGAAGTTGGGATATGAGTCTATGATGGTGTTCAGAGAGTGGGATTATGTCGAATGTTGAAGGAATGAATTCGCGACCTCCTTTGTTGATAATTTCATAGTCTCATTTTGCTTCTCTTTCTGTACGGTCAATAGGTAGGTTGTCTTGGATTTTGACACAGATGAAGTTATACCCTTCGGGTGTACGAGTCGCATAAGTAGGGCCTTTGCCCTATAGCCTAAGTGACTAGTGTGTAGGGCCTTGGGGGTTTACCTGTTCAATGATAGTTATGGATTTCATGGCAGTCACATGGTTCGAGGTTTCAGCCCCAAAGTCAGAGATCGGCAATGTTACTAGGCTGATTTGGAAGGCTTCCATGATGAATGTGAGTAGACTGGGCTAGATGAGTTGGAGTGCACCACAGCGTGACCAAACCGATCAAGCTATAGCATGACCAAACCTATCAAACTATAGCATGACCAAACCAATCAAACCATAGTGTGACCAACAAGAAGCAAGCTCAGTGTGACCAACTGAGAGCAAGCTCAGCGTGACCAACTGAGAGCAAGCTTAGTGTGACCAACTGAAAGCAATGCTCAACGTGACCAATAGGAAGCAAGCTTAGCATGACCAACTGTGATAGGGAGACTTACAGGACAAATGAAAAAGTTTTGAAAGGTAGCATGATCAACATTTTAATAAACAACAAACAGGTTGGCCCTCCTTCTAGCACCAAAAACTGTACTGACCTAAATCGTTAATGTAAGGCTGGAAGAAAATAGATATCGAAAGATCATCAAGCAAGCACAGCTGACCCTACCTTCGCTTTGAGGGCAAGCTGGAAAAGGGAACGAAGGTAGAGTACCTTGGATGGTCTGCATGCAAATCAACCAAGGACTTCCCCGAGTGTAAACTATGGCTTGCGCTGGGGTTATCGTAACTTATGTCTTAAAACATGAACGGTGAGCATAAAATGTAAATAGGATCGTCAAACAAAGAAAAACATAAACTAAAATGTAGTAAGCAAAGTGTAAATAGGACGTAAACTGAATATAAGATAGAACAAATGGAAATAACGGTTGGTTGGCAAAACGAACTAAATTGTATTGCTTAATAAAAAAGGTATACACCGGTGAAAGCATAGCTGCACATGTGGGTGGCAGGTCAAATGCCTAGCCCCGGGGGATGATGTGATGTGATGATGTGATGTGACATGATGTTAGTAGTGCTTGGATGCCAGGAGTCAAGTGTGCCGAGTGCCCAAGGATTGTTGGTTCTATATATTCTCAAAATTGCCAATGTCTCCCCTTTGCTAACCCCCGGTTCATGTGAATTGACAAGGTATTTATAGGGCTGGGCTGAGCTCGGGTGCGAAATTCCAGAATGGAATCAATGGTTGGGATTTAATAGGAAAACAGATCAAGTGACACGCGTCTGATGGACAGTCGTGTGTGAGTTGGATATGTGTTGGCAAGAGTTGGATGTGTGTCGATAAGCTACATTCTTGACCAGATACATTGCATTTTACAACTCATGGATTACTCAAGCCCATGAAAGTACATTTAATTTAGACTATGAGGGTCTGACATGCCCACAAATGAGGATTTACAATGAAATGTGCAATAGGAGAAATTTGACCCGGCTCTCTTGACCATGGATCGAGTGCTGTAGGATGTCGAGATGTTGATTTGAGGCTGTTTGAGGCATCTCTATTTGACTAGGGCTTCCAATGTGAGTTGATGTGTCTTTAGAGTTGAGTTGAGCTTTAGTGTAGGTTGATTTATGGTCATGTTGCTCTCATGCCCAATGTGACCTCCAACATGTGTCCAGCGTCGTCTAGCATCTAGTGCGTCCAGCGTCCAGCATGTAGATGCTGCACTCATGCCCAACATGACCTCCAGCATGAGTGAGGAAATATCAACCTTTTGACACCATTTTTTGGATTCTGAAGCCTGGATTTGCTGCCCAAATATGTTTAACTCTAGAATCTAAAATCTGAGCTTGGATTTGAGTGGTTTTGAGTGGGTCACGCTAGCTATTTTGGGTAGCTCACGCTATAGCATGACCACAATGTAACCTGCAGCGTCACTTGTAAACACCTGTGAAAACTTGCAATTTTTGACTTAAAATCTAAAGATTATGGAGGCTGAAGTCTAGAGGTTGTCAATGGTGAGCCTAAAGATTGATTTACTCCTCTGAAAATCTGATTTTTTTAACTGGATTTCAAGGCTTTGAGAGTTGGGAAAGTTGGTCACGTTGGAGGTCATGCTGCAGCGTGACCATAGCGTCCAACATGAATTGTCAGCACTTGGCATCCAGCGTGAGTTCCCAAGTTAGCATGAATGTCATGCCTTAGCCAAATTTTGTCTCTGAAACTTTGAAAGGGCTTGAGTCGTTTCCATTTCAAAATGCTAGGCCAAAATTAGTGGTGTTTCACCCAACATGGTTCTTTGTGCTCTCACACAAATTGGCATGCCGCACTTACACATAGAATACATCATGCAAGACCATGACTTGAGAGAATACTATCCCATGGAGGCATAACATTAAAGGGACTTTCAAAAGGAGAGACATTATAAGTCTTTGAAGGGTAAGTGGTCCCAGGATGTCCCACATGTCTTAAGCAAAAATGAGGGTGGTGAACCTACCTCAGGTAGTCGCCCACACAATGATGTTCCTCACCTTGACTTTGGCCAAGGGGTTGTGTATTAGAACCTTCATTCCACTATTCATAACCTAGGTTCTAATACCCATGGGCACAAAGGGTCTGAAAAAGGGACATAGACACATGATAAAGACAAACATTCTGATCATAATCATGATCGAGGCTGAAACCGCCGAAGAGAAGGTAGTAGACACCGTCATGGTGATGGTTCTCCTTCTTGTTCACCTTCATCATCTCCTTCAGCCTGTCCTTCAATATTTGGATTTAGTCATAAAGAAAAAGACCATGGGAATAAAGGTAGGCAAAGTGGAAGTCATAGGCGAAACAACCAGGAAAGAGAACAAGGGCACTCTAGAGAATCACAACATAGACAAAGGGAGAGTAGGGAACAATGTAGGCATCATAGACACCATGGATGAGATGATCATGATGAACCCCTACTCACTACTTGAAGTATGTTAGACATAACTGAGGCTATTAGAATTCCAACTAGGCACCAGAAAGATAGTAGGATCAAGAGATTAGATATGAACAACATCCCACAATTTGAAGGGGGATACAACGGTGATCCTTAGAATCACTTACAAGCATTCCATGATGCGTGTGCCTTACAAAACATAGAGAATGAATGGCAAAAACTTAAGTTGTTCCTGTGGACAATAGCTAAAGAAGCGGAAAGCTAGTACCAGTTCTTAGAACTAGAATCCATTCATAGGTGGAGTACCATGTTAAAATTGTTCAACAATAAATTCCAAACGTACTCCCGAGTTTCCAACCTGTGAAAGAAAATCCAAGGTTAGAAACAAGGAGGACATGAACCCTTGGATGCTACCATGGGCCGATACTATGAACTATTACATCATTGTCTTGGTCATGGTTTTTCATAGAGGGATCAACTACGGCATCTTGTATATGGGCTTAGGCATGAAACGAGAAGAACCCTTGGGACTTATGCCCAAGGAAGACTATCTGAGCTTAGGTCCCATCAAATTCAAAGACTACTGGAGCAAGTTGCTAAGGAAGAAGGTGAGCTATGGAAGAAAGAAAGTGTGAAAGAGTATAATCGAGATCCTTCCCTCTGAAAGAGGGGAGTAAGATTTTGTGAGGATGAAGAAGAGTCATCACTTGAAGAGATGGTGAATAGGAAAACTTTGGCTATCCAAAAGTTGACATCAGAAGTATCAGCAAAGGTAGATCAAATGTGGGATTCCCTAGACAATAGATTTCAATCTATTCTTAAAATAATAGAGGAGTCTAGAGAGCAAGGTAGTGATTGCGAAAAAAGAAAAAAGAAAGAAGCTGAACATTGAAGAGGTTATGGAGTCAGAAATAGACAGTGATAGTGGATGTGAAATATGTCAATATGACCATCCTAAGGGATGTTACCCTACAATCTCACATCTACAAGAGTTTGGGGTGTATGCACTCAACCCACAATTGAACTAACAACAAGCACCTCGAAGGTTGCCTTACCCCCAAGGTAACCCAAGACAGTTTCACTAACCCTTAACGTATTATCCCAATGGAACTCCACCACAACCAATTGAGCAATATCAATAGTGGCACTACCCACAATCATGGGGAATGCCACCACCAAGGCAATAGTATCCTTACCAGCAACCTAACCTGTATGGATATTATGTGCAGCAACCAATCTCTCCACATGACTCTACTGGTCACATTACTCTTCAACCTCACTACCAAGATCGTGAGTATTATAGGACTTCCTCTCCTAGGGATAATGTTCCACAACTATACCATCCTTCTCATCTAGCTACATCTCTCCCACCAATAGCTCCATTACCAACTGCTCTAGCTATGCAGGGTGAAATCCCTACCCAACCGTAGCAACGTAACATGACAAGGGTTGTTAACTCTCAACCTACTATTGGTTCCAACAACCACATGAAGAAAAGACCTTTCTTTAGAACCAACAGTCCAACCAAGCTCTTGCAATCACAAGCAACTAACTCCTTAGATGCCTCAATATCAATCAAAACTTTAAAGCCTCATTCAACTCAACCACCACACTCAATGCATACGATCATGCTAACACATGCCATCACCAATTGGATCAAATCTAGCCATCTTCTTAGGAAATTATTTGATCCTAGAAGTCCTCTAATATATTTACAAATTGCTGGAAATGAACCGTGCAAGGCTCTTTTGGATTTAGGTTCTAGTGTCAACTTGATTTCTCATGAAATGCACAAGGCCTGGAACTTGCCTCCATTGAAAAAGAGCAACATTCGTCTAGAGTTGGCCGACCAGTCCATCACTGTCCCATTGGGACTAGTGGAGGACATTGTTACTACTATTTGTGAATGGTCGTACCCAGCTAATTTCCTAGTGATTCAAGTGAACAACGGTAAGGGGGACTTCCCAATCATAATGGGAAGAGCATGGCTAAGCACAATTGACGTGTGCCTAGGAATTTACAATCTTTCCTTGGAAATATCAAAGGAAAACACATTTGAAAAGATTGAAAAGAAGAAATTTCCATGCATCGCATATAATGACATAGGGTGTAATTGTGTGCAGAGATCATGGATTGTACAAAGTTTAACATTTCCTGCATGCAATCAGTGTGCACAAGTGATCAACATACAAAGGTGCCTGTATGCAGTAGCTACATGATAGGAAGGCACCCAGTGACTAACAGCTGATCAAGAAAGTAGTTCACTCATATGCATGAAACCAACTAAGGGTTTAACTTGCACTTACATTGATAGCATAGATGCATTAGAGTAAGTCCGCCACCAACTTCCAAGTCTTAACCTTGAAAATATCAACTGGGGGAAGTTGGAAATCCTTGAGAAATTTAAGAAAGAGTCCCTCGAGTTGAAGCCATTTCCCACTAGTATGGAATACACATTCCTTAAAAATGGAAAGCCAGTAATTATTAACACTAAGCTTGCTCCACAACAAAAAGAGAAACTGCTAAAGGTAATCAATAGATGTTCAAAAGCCTTCACTTGGTCATATCCCAAATTAAATAGAATAGATCCTAGGATATGCCAACATAGGATTTACACTAACCCCTCCATGAAGCCTCAAAGATAGCCGCAGAGGCATTTGAATTCAAAGCTGAAGCAAGTAGTCAAGGAAGAAATCGAATAACTTCTCAAGGCTCGGTTCATATACCCCATTGCTGATAGCGAATGGGTTAGCCCCCTAGTTATTGTGCCTAAAAAGGGAGGCAAATGGAGGGTGTGCATACATTTTAGGCTACTAAATATGGAAGCATTCAAAGATCACTTTCCTTTGCCATTTTTTGAACAAGTCTTAGACACCATCACAAGGCATCACTATTATAGTCTTCTGGGTGGATATAACGGATATAACCAAATACAAATAGCCCTAGAAGACCAAGCTAAGACTACGTTCACCAATCCTTGGGGAATGTTTGCATACAAACAGATGTCGTTTGGCTTGTGCAATGCCCTTGCAACATTTCAATGATTAGTTTCAAGCATCTTCCAACAGCAAATAGGAAATGGTATAGAAGTCTTTATGGACGATTTCTCCACCTATGGAGCAAACTTTGATAAAGCCTTGGACTGGTTAGAGCAAGTGTTAAAAAGCTGTGTAGAAAGCAATTTAAGGCTCACCTGGCAAAAAAGCCATTTGATGGTCCAAGAAGGTGTAGTGCTAGGGCATAAAATCTCACACACAGGGATAGAGGTAGACCCAAAGAAACTTAAAGTTATCCAAGGAATTACCCGTCAACTAGAAACTATCAAAGATATTTGGTCATTCCTTGGACACACTAGCTACTATAGGATATTTATTGAGAACTTTTCAAAGATTGCCAAACCATTGGTGAAATTAACAAAAAATGATGTACCTTTCGAATGGACCAAGGAATGCAAACTAGCTTTCCAATCTCTAAAACAAAAGCTAGTAAGAAACACCCATTCTACAAGCTCCTAAATGGTCCAAACCATTCCATATCATGACTGACATGTCCAACTATGCCTTAGGAGCCGTACTTACATAGTTAGATGACTAGAAGCATACTTATTACATCCACTGTGCAAGTAGAAATATTTTTGGTGCACAACTTAACTACACTACCACAGAGAAGGAATTAAAGGAATTAATGGTTGTAGTGTTTGCACTAGAAAAGTTTAGACACTATGTATTGGGATATAAAGTATATATACATACAAATCATAGTGCAATCCAGTTCCTCATGAATAAGCCAATGGTAAGCCCTTGTATCATACGATGGCTTGTAATCTTACAAGAGTTTGATCTTATGATGATTGATTGTAAAGGCACCAAGAATGTAGTTGTTGATCATTTATCTCAATTGCGATGGGATAACAAGGAGGATGAGTATCCAATTTCTGATTATTTCCCTGATGAATTCCTCTTTGCTGGTGTAGTGAATAATCAATCACCCATGGAGACAAACTAGTATAGTATCATTCTTACCTATCTCCTCACCCAAAAAATACCACAAGAGTTAAACCTTAAGAAGAAATAATAGTTTCTTCACTGAGCCAAGTACTGTATGGAAATCAATGGGAAACTTTACAAAGTGTGTCCCGATGGCTTGGTTCAATGGTGTGTTATCAATATAGATCAATTGCAAGTTCTCCAAGATTCTCATGAGGGTCCTTGTAGGGGTCATTACGCTGAGAGATGAATGGCCATCAAGATCTTTCTTGTAGGATATTATTGGCCTACATTGTTTCGGGATGCTCATCGTTTCATCCAATCTTGTGAGCACTATCAATGTGATGGGGGAATGACTGCTAGAATGGAGGGTTTGCAATAATGGATCCAACATTTAGAACCCTTCAACATTTAGGGAATTAATTTTATGGGGCCAATTACACCAATGTCCAATGGAAAAGATTATATTATTGTTGTTGTTGATTACCACACTAGATGGGCAAAAGTAGTTGCTGTTAAGGATTGTACATCATCTACAGCTGCATGATTTGTTCAACAACAAATCATAAATAGATTTGGTATGCCATGTGCACTTATTTCAAACAATGGTACCCACTTCACAGGTGAAACTTTTTGGAAATTAATGCAATGCTTAGGGGTTGAACACAAACTGACAACACCATACCACCCCCAAGTGAATGGTCAAGCCGAAGTCACCAACAGGGAGATTATGAAAATATTGACAAGAACTATTAGCAAGTTTAGGTGATACTGGAGCACTAAACTGAACAATGCTCTTTGGGCATACCGCTCCACATGGAAACTCCCTACAGGCTACTCTCCCTATGAATTAGTATACGGTAGAATTACCAACGCTTCCCATTCAAACTAAGCTTCATACATCATCCATGGCATGTGACCTCAACCTTGACCTTGATCTCACACAGAAACAATGGTTGGTAACCCTTAACTTGCTAGATGAAAACTAACTAGCTGCCCTATCATCTAATAAATTGCACAAGGCATTCAATAAACAACGTCATGACCTAAGGATTAGGAAATTTAAATATCAACTGGGAGATAAGGATCTCTACTAGAATCCCACACATGTGCCATAACGTACTAAATTTCAAAGACTATGGGAAGGACCTTATATTATTTATACAACTTTTTCTTCAGGGGCCATGACAATATACAAACCTGAGAGCCCAAACAAGAAGTTGCTAGTCAACGTTTAACAAACCAAACCTTTCCATGAGCTTAGGATAGCCAGTACACATGCTACCTCTGTTGATGGACAACCTTGCTCACTATTTCGAATCTCCTCCTTCCAACTTAGTCATGGGGGAGATGGCCACCTATGCTAACCATTCTAGGCCCTCAATTCTTTTTAAATTTCTATTTCATACATTTTTGTTTTACACATTTTTCTAGCTTTTATTATTATTTATAACACCATCGTTCATATTTTTACTATTTCTTTTTTAGCTCGATTTTCCTTCCTTCATCATCCAATAAGTGCTCATGATGGTGAATTGAATTATATCATATTGATTGCTAATGTTTAGTTTTTACCTTTGAGTTACGATGCTGATATTAAGGTATGGTTCTTTTGGTAAAATAGGCAATAAGCCCACATCGTCCACTCATCCATACAACTCTATGGTCTCCTTTGGCTTGGAACTATATGGCCCCTTTTTTCTAAGTAAATTTGTTAATGAATTAGTGGCTAGGTACTTTTCAAACCAAGGAAAGACTCAAAGGATAAAAAGGGTGTGACTTCAAGGGGATTCGATGCATTTGTGCTAGCCATTCTCTTGGGTGCTTGGATGCTTTTTCTTAGGTTTTCTACCATTCTACCATTGATCAAATATCATGAAGCTGAGTGAATAAAAATAAGTCTTTACATGGTGTGGTTCTCACATAAAAAAAAAGAGAAAAGTGAGAATTCAAAGCACACCCCTTAGACATAATAAAGAAATATGGGCTACAACCACTGGTTATGGAACTGGAAAAACATGTTACCCATGAAGGTTCCCTCTAACTAAGTCTCTTTCTCGCTTCCTGCTTCTCCATCTTGCTCTCTTCGGAATGGTGGTGACTCTTTGTAGAAGCATTCTTGTTGCTTCAAGTGGATGGATTGGTCAAATGTGTTGATGCGAGGTCACTAGGTGTGGTTTGTTTAAGTCTAGATTTGGGATGAGTTCTACTTAGTCACATTAGCCATAAAGTACACAAGGGACTTTACACAACCTTGTTCTTGGGATTCCATTCCATTCTCTCCTCTCCATATTTCTTCCCATTTTTCCACCTCATTACCAATTTTATCATTAGTCTATTCTAGGTTGATGCATTATTTTTCTTTGGTGAATTCTTGTGGGTAAGTTTTTAACTCTTGCTTTCAAATGACATTCCTAGAGCCTACAGACTCTCTAGTTTGTGGTTTTTTCAAGGCATAAAAGGCATGAGCCTGCTTTGGGGAGGACCCACTGGCATTCCTTTTTGGTGCAATTATCAACTTCTTTTCCTTAAACATTTTCTGCAATCAATCATTTCTTGTTTCATCCCCATCCATGCCATCCATTTTATTGGCATTGACATTGTTATTTTTTTCCCATCTTTCTTGTTCCTCATATTTTTCCATCTTATAGCTACTGTAGGTTTGCTCTTAGTCGTGGGGGCTTGGCACAAATTTTTCAATTTTTTCCATTTTACTATTCGCCTAACCCCTACACATTGGGTAGTCACCAGTGATAAATCTCTAAACCAGTTTTTGCCATAACCACAACTCAACCAATGCTCTTCATATCGAGGCAAGGTATCAACTGCATTGTGGTTTATCTATCCTTGCTCATTTGTGACTATGTTGTGTGTGCAGATGACGATCATACAAATAATAGACTAGGCTTGGAGGAAGCACTCAAGATGGACTGGAACTAGAGTGTTTATGAAAGGAGCAAGTTTGGTGGCGTGGCTATGGATAAACAATGGAAGGTGCAACCTTGGCATTGGTGGTAACACGTTTCATCTTCTTTCTCTCTCTTTCTCTTCAAGTTGTCAAATAAAGGCCTGGATGTCATTTATGTACAAGTGTTTACCACAATGGTCATGAACACTAATGTTGTAATATGCTTATTGATCCGTTCACTGGGCACATTGAGTCTATCATCCCATTCCACTGTCAATTGTCAGTTAGTCAATAATCCCATACCTTCCCAATATTTTGTAAGGAACTCAAGGATGAGTTTTCATTCAGTCGTGGTCGTGGGGGTATGATGAACCGCGATATCGAGTAGGCAATATCAGAGCCTACCATGCGATGTCGGATACCCGATATCAGGACCCGCCTCCTTGCCTATCAATAAGATGCAAGCACATTTGGTTTAGTAGTTAGATAGTTAGTCCCTTAGCCAAATTCTTGCCCTTTTTCCCCTCCAGAGTTAGAATTATTTCTGTGTGCCCACAGTAGGATTCATCAAGTGAACGGATCTTTATTCGAGCATTGTGTACCTAAGCACACCTTGTGTATGGCAATAAAGATGAGCTTTATGATAAACCTTGCAACATCCAGAACAGATTAATTAGTGTTAATTGATGTTCTTAAATGCTTTCTTAGTTAATTAATGATTTTCTCTCACCCTATAACTCTCCTAAGTAAATACACTCAGTACAATCACTTTGAACATGCATGTAACACTTGGTAACTCAGTAACGATTAGCGTTTGGTAATTCCAGTAGTGTTGCACTAGTTCAAGATGTGTATGGCAAGTGAGAATGGATTCTAGTGTTAGGATTAGTTAGAACTTAGTTAATGAGTAGTTAAGATAAATTAGTTACTTAGTTATCTCTCTTCTCCCTTATTAGCACAGGACATAAAAATATAAAAGATATAAAAATCATATGCCTCAAGCTTACTTAACCATACAATCATGACATACAAGTAAGTTTGGGAAAACAACAATCAACCAACCCATCCTTGTTCCACAAAGATGCATAAGAACTTAGTCCTTGGAATTTGACCAGATCACGCGTGAAACACTCGTATTCGTATGGTTGAGTGTAGGGGTACCTTGCCACTCATCAACGTCCAACCTATAAAAAAAAATCTATGGATGGAAGTAAGAAAAATATGAATCCTTAGATGTGGCCTTGGATAGATACTATTCTCTATTACATGGATGTCCGAGCCATGATTTCTCTCAAAAAGATTAACTTTTCCACATCATAGATGGGCTTTATAATGAAACAAGAGATATCCTTAGGATTTATGCCCAAGGGTGATTATATGAACTAAAAGCCATCAAATACAAAGGCTAATCAAGTAGGTGGCAAAAGCAGAAGGAGAGCTATGTGAATGAGAGAATGTAGAGGAATATAATTGGAATCCAACTCTTCAAAAGAAGAGGGTCCATATCTATGATGGGGAAAAAGAGGTAGCTCTTGATGAAGTGATTTCACAATAAACCTTACCAATAGAAAAGCCTATTGATGATCTTGAAGCACAGATAGATAAGATGTGGGAGTTGATGAATGAAAAAGTTACAACCTACGTGAAAACCATAGAGCAGATAGTAACACAACAAGAATAAAGTGATCAAAACAAGAAGAGGAAAAAGAACCAAGAAACAGGTAGGAACACTTATTGAAAAAAAGGGAAAATGGCTATAGAAGACAAGGCTATAGACTCAACCATAGAAGAGGATGATGGATGTGACATTTCCCTATATGACCATCCAAAGGACTATTACCCAGTTATGTTACATCTACATGAGTATGGGGCCTTTGTTTTAAATCCCAAGTTCATACAAAAGCAAATGCCTAGGAAATTACCTTACTGACAAGGTAATTATAGACATTCCTACAACCAACTGTACTATCCAAGTGGAACTTCTTATTAGCCTCAAAATTACTATCAACCACAATGGTAAAACCCATAGTCATGGGGAAGGCCATCATCAAACTAGACTACCCTTATTGTTAGACACACCCATATGCATATTATGTTCAACAACCTATTTCCCCAACTAGTTTTACTTCATCTACCTCAAATCACTACTACCACTCTCCCGAATATTTGCAACCTACAACATCTTCTATGGGATTACCACCTCACACTTCTCATCCTCTATCATATCCTCAATATTCTCATACTTCCTTCCATCATATGTCACTGCCAATGACACAGGATGGTTTAGCACCACAACATCAATGAAAGAATGCCACTTGTGCTATGAACATACATGGAAATGATAATGTTAGTAGATCTCAACCACAACCTCAAAAACATCCTTACTTTAGGTTAGTTTCCTCACACAAGCATAAAACTCATAGACCTACTAGCGCATCGAAACCCATGTAAGGCCAATCTAGTGCAACACCCTTCCTTACCAAAACGATGTCTCCTTATCATATGCAAAATCCAATAGCCATCACCACTCCAAAAAAAGATGGAAATGATGAACCTATCACTGTGAAGAGACAAAAACCTCCATGTAGCACTAATAATGATAAAGGGTGCAATTGTGGGCCAGAAGTTTGAAATATTGACACAACCTCTATATCAACCCACCATAAAGTTCATAAACAAGTGTGTGAGCAAAAACTAATCTACGCAATAGCCACTAAACCAGAAGACACCTAGTAGCTTGGAAGTAAGAGTGCAAAACTATTTAAAATATATATGGAACCAACCATTCCACTTATTAGCTCCTATCCTACCTTTCTGCTTAGTTGTGGGGGAGATGCCCTATCCTAAATCAAGAACTAATAAGATTTTTTCACCTTTTTTGTTTTACAATTTTTTATCATTTTCCTATTTCTTTCAAAATTTTTTGATTCTTCATATGTTTTCCATTTCTTAATATTTTTATCTTTTTTTGAGTCATTTTCTTTAAGTTTTATGAATATCTTTTATGTTTTTGTCAATAATATTGTTAGTCATGATGCAGAAATCAACACTATGTGTTGGGTTTTTGTGCTATGCTATCAAGAGGATTAGGTAAGTATTTTGTAAGGTAATGAGATCACCTCATCCACCCCTCTAGTTCTCTAAATAAGAGATCTTTGTCATGAAATAAATTTGGTTCTTCTTTCATGAAACTAAATTATCAATGATCATTGTACCTTGAAGAAAGAGGAAAGAACAAGTGGGAATGACAAAGGGTGTGATCTCAAGGGTACTTGTTGGATTTTCTTCTTGACTTCCTTAATGTGGTTTATGACTCCTCTAAGAATGTATCATCATTCTTATCTCGACCAATAATAGGAAGCTAAGTATTTGCATGGTGTGGTTCCCATCCAAAAATCCAATTATCCAAAAAAGTAACACAATAATGGGAATTCAAACCACACCCCTTAGACACAATAATAGGCTACAATTACTGGTTATGGGGTTGGAAAGACATGTCACCCATGCTTAAAGGTGTCCCTCTAACTAGGGCCCTCCCTTCCTTCTTCTCTTTTTGGATTAATAATTATTCGTTGTGGTGGTTGTGGACTCATGATGGTCGGCAGGAAGGAACACATCAATGCAAGATCACAGTTAGTGGTATGGACTTGGTCTAAAACTTGAACAAATAGGTATGAAAATCATCTTAATCAAATTTGACACAAGAACCTATTATGAACATGCTAAAGCACCTTGCATCCTAATCTCTGCAATCCCTTCTCATTCCATTCTTCATCTCACTACTACATGTAATTATGCACCTTTTGGTTTTGTTTAGTATAGTGCAACATCCCAACCAAGGTAGTTTTATGTTATTTGGAACAAAGGTAGAGTCTACATTTAACTTCTTGGGTGCCCACAAACATTTATAGAAGTGGTTACATAAGGGCATTATGACAGGAGCCTACTTTGGGAAGGACCCACTTGCATAACTCTTGTTGATCATGGATTTGAACTAAACCTCACATCTTCCAAAACATCATTGATGGTTTCTCTAAATTTATGCATAATTTTGGGAGTACTTCTCATCCCTTTCACTTAATTTTTCCTACATTTTTTGTTAAAATATGATTCAAATTCCAAAAAAACTTATTGGCCATCTTCTATCCTGGACCTTTGGTTTTACTTATTTGAAAACTTAAGCTCTTTTGAAGTTATGCTCATTAGTCATGGGGGTTAGGGATGTTTGCTTTGAATTTTTTTGAAATTTTCTCTAACATACTATTTTTGAACATCATGGTAACTAATAGTAATTAATCAAAATAATGTGAATAGCTTGATGATTTTAGTTACCTCATAGCCTTAGGCATAGTTGCCATCACCTTGTTCTTAAACATAAACTAAGGGATCAGAAAAGGGTTAATTATTAAGGAAAATTTACCAAAAATTATGTTCATCCTTTGATGACTATAAGTGATGCTAAAAGGGAACACCTAAGGAAGAAGGTCTTTTTCCAGGCATGAAAATGAAGCCAAGAGAGGGACAAGCGAGGATATGCCCATGGACAAATCATAGCACATACAGGATAACAGCTTAAAGCTTGTATGATTGCTAGATTCATGGGATAATAATAAGAAATTTCAGCCCATCCTTCAAGAATGTTCTACATAACCAAAGAAGCATCAACATAACAATCAAGGTTGAAAGTTTGCCATCATTAGTGGCAACAAGACAAATCATCTTCAACGGATTTTTGAAGACCTCTACAAATTTTGTAATCTTCAATGTTTGTCCAATCTTTTTGTCATTTTGTCATTTTGTAATGCATCCACTCGAATAAAATTTTGTAATGTGCCACTTAGAGTCAGTCAGTAGTTAGTGTCAGTTAATAATCCCATACTTTTCCAATTTTTTGTAAATAATGCTTGGTCCTATCTTGTTAACTTGAGGATAGGTTTTTAGTCAGTCGTGGGTGTCTGATGAAGCATTAGTTGGTTGAGATATCATAGATGCCATGTCGTAGATGCAATATCACAATTGTGTTGACAAGTTCCTGTCGATGCAGCCCCATTAATGCATGCGTTGACACATTGATGCATACCTGTTAATGCATGCATTAACGCATTAACGCATACTTGTCTATATAGTGTCTATTTTTTCCTATAAATACATGTGCTCCCGCAATGTATTGGCAATGTTTTGATCATTTTGTAGCTAGACTCTTGCAGTTTTATTTTGTAGTCTTAGAGAATAGTCAACGAGTGCCCACAGTGTGGATCTGAGTTAGTTGTATGGCATCTTATTCAAGTGGCAATGTACCGAGATACATTCCATGAATAACAATAAGATCGACATTGATTCTTATTCATTGCAGCACTTTGACTTAGATTAGATTTACTTTCCATGCAATTTATTCTTAATGTACTTAGTTAATATTTATGTTTTCATGCATATTAATGAATTGGTGGAATAAGCATGACCAATTTTAAGCATAAACACATATTTTCTTGGTAATCCCAACAGTGTTATTGTTTGGTTCACCTACTAGCCTAATGCTTGGTAATCCCAGTAGTGGATACGTGGGTTTAGGATGTATATGATATGCTAGGAATGAACACTAATCACCCATAGACTAGTTTAGACTTTATCTTTCTATTATTAATTAGATTAAATAATTGATTTCTCTATTATCGTTAGGAGTAGTATAAAGCCAAAAAAACATCAACCATCATATGCCTTACTTTGGACTAAACCATACATGACAAACCTACCACTAGTTCAAGTGGGAAGACATCATCCTACAATAAATGCTTAACAATCTAAATGCCACACTAGTCCCATCCATGGAATTCAACCAGATTGTGCATGAATGCTTGTGATTCATATGGTTGGGCGTAGGGGGTACCCACTGCTCATCACAAGGGAACCAACACCTTTACCTTCTTAAAGAACTCTTGTCCAACGATGACATGAAAATAGCTAATTTTTAGGACTCAAAAATCCAAATCCTTGCTCCATTAGCCTACCTTCACCTCCATGCCCTTCACTATCCTAATGCATTTGCTTCAATGGAATTTGGCTAACTTATAGTATGCTAAAACTAGTTCAACTCATAAATTGAGGGTGTGAGTGATTTTTAGTAAAAGAAAGCTATGATTGGTACTTGTATCAACTAAGGCATTTATCATCTTTGATGAAAACTACATTGAAACCATTTGTACTGAATGCAAGTTGGTTTCTTAATTCAACTGTTCACATTAAACATTTTGCTAAATGGTCATCTAGCTTTGAGAGATTTATTTCATTACCCAAGGATCTATATCTCTTGCTCATTCTCATTCACCTCAGTCACCTACAATTGAGCTTGTCACTAAAACTCCAAGAGCATTTAATTATTGGTCACCTTTCATACCCCTTCTAGCTCGTCATCAATTATGGTTCTAGGAGTAATCTTGAGTTGTGTGGTTTTCTAAGTAAATGAAACACCTTACACTAGGACACCTTGGAGGATTTCTCATGAGTCCTCAAAGCATGGATGTTTGTCACTGAACCTATCATAAGCTTTAAGATCATGACACTTTCCATTATCTTGTAAGATGCTTGAGAATTAGGAGTAACAATAGGATGCAAATCTGAAAGTCCATAACCACAATTTCTACCTCCAAAGCCATCAAATTTGTTACTAGTCTTTTTTTTTTCACTTTGGGATGCATCTATAGTATTATTATCTTGCTTCTAGGGCTTAAAATTGATCACCAAATTGGTAGCTAATTCAAGCACTTCCTTGTACTTCGTGATCTTGCAAGTTTTGATCTCTTGCTAGGTCCCAAGTTTTAGGCCATTTAAAAAGAGATAATACTTGATCTCATAATTCATAATAGAAATTTGTAACATCAATTCTTAGTACTTCTTGATATAATCCTCTAGTTTTTTAATTTGTTAGAGTTCTTTCAACTTCACCCAAGCTTTGTCAATGAAAGTGATTGGGTGAAAGTTCTTGACCAGGATAGTTTAAAGCTCATTCCATCTCTTAACCATCCTTCAAGTAATCTCAAACTTCTTCTTCCAAATGATGCCAAGCCACTTGCTTTGAGAAAATTTTCTTAGGAATTGGAAAATAATGCTAACTTTGGTCTTATTTAGGTACTTGTTCATCTCCAAGAATTACCTCATCTTGAAGATGAAGGAATCTATGAGCTTGTTATCTTGATCTTATTTGTAGACTTTAGATTCTTTGGCCCAAGATTTGGGTGTTATCCACCTAGAACCAAACACAATTGCTTTTTCTTAAACAACCAACTCATCCTCAAGTTTCCCATTCTCACCTCAAGTTTCTCAACCTTCACATATAAGGTCATCATCCTTTGTAGGAGGCCCCCCATAGAGACTTAGATGTTATCAACAACATCCCTCATCCATTTCACTTGGTTTTATAGCACACAATTTAAGCCACATAAAGCTTATTTTTTACACTTGAATTTAGCCCTCACTGTTATGACACATCAATTTTGTCCACAATGTTATGGGCTATTTTAATTTTTTCAATATCGAACAAGTGGTTGAGAATCATACTATCAAATTCCAATAGCTAGTCCCATAGCTTTTATACCTTTTCGAGAGAATCATCATCATTCCCCTTGTTAGACATCTCCTTGTCACCATCTAGGTATTCATGTTTAGGCACTTCCTTGGGCACTTTATCATGCATATGTTCTTCCATGTTGTCATTCCTAATTAATATGTTGTTAGGATTGGGATCAATAAGAGCATTGCTAGAATTTTAGCTCCCTTTTCTCTCCTTCTTGTATGCCATAGTAGCATCGAAATCACAAGCAATAAACCAAAATCACAAACCATGAACCACCACCAACCTCAAACTACGAACTTATATTTGATACAAAATGTTACAATGTTGCCCTTAGCATCACCTAAAAGTTTTGAAGCAACAATGAAGGAGGGCAAACTTAAGATGGACTACGCTTGAATGCTTCTGCAAGCACAATAGAAGTACACACAACCCATTAGTCCAAGCTTAGTGGTGTAGCAAGTACATCTTAAGTAATCATACATGTGATAGGACCAACAAGACATACATACACAAATAATTGCAAAAGAGTACTTGCATACACACACTTTACTATTTTCTTAAAAGAGTTAAGATGCATTCCTAGTTTAATGCAGCTAGCCCTAAGCCCTACTCCAAAGAGAAGGGTGGTGGTCCAAGTTAGAGAGGCAAAGCCTCCCTAACAAGCCTACATATCCTTGTGATAAGTTTTACAAGGAATCAAGGCCATGTAATTCTATTGTAATGGTTGTGGTATCATGGAGCATGTGAGGATCTCTACACTCCTCTAGCCTCTGTTTTGGAGGAAAACAATCTTAAATCCATCAACAAGACATTTTTTCCTACAATTGTTAAACATTGAACTAACCACTTAAGTTACTTATCATTAATTACCATAGTAGAATTGTAATCATCAATGATCCTTAAGAAGTGAAAACTCGTGAGGGTGCTTTTGAATAAGAGCAAGGCCTAATCATTTTCCTACCCTAGTAGGGATGTTTTTCAAGATTGGTTGTAAGGATGAAAACTTGAAAAAGGCATTCACAAAATTGTTGGAATTTTTCTTTAGATGCTCTCTTTGGTGATTTGATATACTCTAAATTTTTTTAATATTATTATTTATTTTTTGGGGATTTAACACCCACCCCTATCCCCCCTTCCCCTCTGATATCTCATGGTTTATTTAAACTATTTTTATTTTTTTACAACATTTATCCTCAACACATATAGTCACGTTATCTTTGTAACTTGTAACTATAGATGTTGGGTGTTATGAAGATGGCTAAAGTAACCAAGATCAAATCCCTAACAATAAAATATTTTTTTTTATTATACCATACAAAACGTAATTTTTTTGCAAATTATATTAGATTTGCAGGTCTAACACTATTTTGTTGGAACAAGGCTAGGATGATGATGACGATGAGTTGATTAAGGGATGTCAAAATATAAAAAAAATTTAACTATAAGTACACCCCAAAACATATAGCCAACATGATATTTTAGAAGAATCATATTAGAATATAATGATGTCTTTACTCAAACTAGCAACCTCTTTCCTGAAAATCATTGTTAAATAATGAGCTAACCACTTGAGTCACCTCTCATTAGTTATCATAGTAGAATGATAATGATCAATAACTATCATACTTGAAATATTATGGTTTATTTGAACGTCTTCAAGAATTTTTCCATATTTCCAAGTTATTTTTTTAGGTTACAAATTTTGTAAAACATTCACTTTCATAAACCTTTAGTCATGTATACAAGTAATAATTTTTAAAAGACATAATTTATTCTCTAATGTTGGTTATAAGATATAGCTTAAGTAATTAATAACATATAGTGGGTTTGGTGGACGTTTTTGATTTTTATTTTTGGGTTGGGAGTGGTTGAAACCTGAAACTTTTTTTTAACAATGTTTTTTTCCTAAGACATATAGTTAAGTCAACTTTATAATTTAGTGTTGCTTACTAGAATTACATGTATAACTTAAAGCTTCTACATCATGAATCATACCACTAAGCTAACACCTCATTATAATATAAGTTGTAAAATACCATAAATTGTTAGCTTAGTCATAAAACTTTTTGACATGTGATTCCACCTTCAAGACTCCATTTATGGCTAAGCAAAAAGGCTTCTATGTTGACAAGAAATATCATGGCTAAGCAAAGAGGCTTCTATGTTGACAAAAAATATCATGGAACATGGTAGAAGAAGACGTCAAATAAATTGAAATTCGAAGTCCGAGCGTATTCCAGACCTCAATATAGAATGGGAGAGAAAATTCCTCCAGCCTTATTTTGTTAAATGATAAATCTAGCAACGTTTCAAGTAACTAACTTGTCCAGTGAAAATCGGGAAACATTTTTTAAAAAACATAGGTATGTCAAACGGTCAGTTGTACTTGGAAATGAACTTCAAATCTCGGATAGCGACTGATCCTGTGCTGCCTGATAACATTCTGCATCATCTTTGGCTGTCGCATAATTTCTATGATCCTCCGCATCCATAGATTTCAATTGGTTTCCGAAGGAGGAAAATTTGCTGTTGGTTGGATGGTTGCCCCAGATGTTCCCATCGCCTCTTCTGGCTTTAAACTCTTAAAGATTCATCTGCATTTTCAATCCACATGAATGCCGATTTCTAAAATTTTTAAACCCTAGAGCGCTGCTGTAGTTTCAGTCTAATTTGCAAGTGAGACCATAGCTAATGGGATTCTCAGCCTGAGAATTTGGGTTTTTTTCTGCTTTTGTTTCTGGTTGATTTCTGCTCTGGTAGATATGGGGTCGGACAAAGAGAAGGAAAAACATGAAATTCCACTTGTAGACCTGGATTCGCCCTCTTCTCGCAGAAAGAGGGAACCCGTTGAATACAGAGTTGAAGAATACGAAGGACGACAAACGATAATAGTGGACAGTCCCTGGTTCAAGGGCTGCCGCAGGATCGCTGGCGGCTATGTCTATGGCGACGACGATGACAGTTTGGTGGTTTTAGATTGTGACCCAGAAAATTCCATTGATGAATCGCAGGTTCCATGCAGTGCTTCCATAGAGGTTATGATCACAAAGGAGCGTGGCCCTGTAAGATTCTTTGAACCCGTTGGGTAAAAATTTTCCTTTGCTTTCTTTTTCTTCCTACTTTTTTCTTGAAAGATTTATTTCCCCAACATTTTAAGATGCTGGGTTCAAACAGGTTTTCTTGCTATTGCATAGAATGTATTGGACTTATGTGGTTCGAAGGGAAAGTCTGAGTTTAATTATGTCCAAAATTTGAATTTTTTTTGTCAACCAATGGAGCTTCTGATTATTCAGTGTGATAGGCACATGCAATGATGTTGTCAGTGGCATTGGCTGTAGGCTTTTTTAAACAGCAGCCTTGGCTAGAAGATTGATAGAGTATTAGTTTATGTAGCTCAATTTTGCATGGCAGCATGAAGAGATTATTAGCTGATCTCTATTTCTTCGGTTTTGTGTTAAGGGTGTTCTTGTTAAGGGTGTTCTTGAGTGTAACTGTATGTAGCGTCATCATTTTGGCATTGTCCTAACGAAATGAGGTCAGTTAAATTGTATGTGCCATATCCTATTCAAAACTGGGGATAAACACATGGAACATTACTTAAAAAATCAGTTTTTGAGATTGACATAGAACATTACATTACATCAATTGACACTATCAAGAAAAGGAACCTTTTCATGAAATGGTTTTTATCCTTACAGGGTTAGCCTTCGTAGAAACAATAACTATGTGTCTAGTTAGGCAGGTTGGACACTTTACTTTTAAGCAGCTGAATTCATTGTCATTTAAAAGGATCATTATTCAAAGGTTTAATGTTCATTCTACTAAGGCTGTTTGTAGATGAGTGAAAGCCTAACCTCTTTCAAGTGGCTACGCTGACGTTGAAACCCAGGTCTCATGACTTGAGAAATAAGTACCTTATCATCACTCTAAGTAATTATCCCTGAATTCATTGCCATCTACATTATAATATTGTTTCAAATGATTTTCAGGTTATTTTCTTTTTCTACTTCTTTTTAACCAACATGAACTCTGTCTTCTTCAATTTTTTTTTTTTAAATTTTTACTTATGGTATCATTTATAGAGTTATTATTGCAGGAAAACCCCATTTTTATATGGTGTTTGTATTTAAGGTAGGCAGAACCATGAGCTTTTCTTCCATCCAATCAGCTTGTTTGCAGGGTTCTGTACCTATGCTTGTCAATTCTAGAAGGTAGTGTTTGGTAATAAGAAGGAAAAATGTAACATGTCTAAAGATAGGTGGTGTAATTTAACCCATCAACAACTTCTCCTACCAATCATCCTCTCAATTCTGTAGCTATTCTTTGTGTCTTTCTTTGCTTTATTTCTATCTACTCCTGGAAAGCGGGCATTGTAAAGTACATATTAATTGTATATTTATATATTTTATTTTTATATTTGCATAATTGATTCATGAAAAAATCAAAGCGATTAGATTTATGTCTTTTTAAATGGCAGTCTGCGTATGATGCTGATAGTTATTCAAACAAATGTAAACTTTTCAGGTGGCATGTCGAGACTTTCCTCATCCAAGGGCCAACTGTGGACGGTATATTTTTAACAGCACACCTCATGCTGAACATTGTGAAATGGTATGTTTTGAAGAGAATATGCTATAATGGTTTTTCTTTTTTTTAATTGCATGTGATTTAATTACTTCATCTGACTTTAGATAGTAGAACAATATTTAACCAAGCTTTTAATGAAAATCATTAATTTTTTATTGTTAACTTGAATGTTGTAGTGCCATTGCTATGTGTGTGAGATTCCTGCTCCATGTTCTCAATGGAACAATGGGGGAGATGCTAGCCACTGTCATGCTACAGAGCATGGTGAAAAATGGAATAATATGAGAAAATGTCAGCGATTTTTTGCCAAAATTGGCATGGTTTAGCTGTTTGCACAAGATGATAAAGCATGGTTTGGTTCTCTCACAAAATTATAACTTATTTTTTTTTTTGTACAACTTTACGAAATAGAAGAATGGATGTTTCTTCTTCCTCTAATTTCACTGCAACATAAAGAACATCATGATTCAGAATAGTGACATGCCAACTTCATGTTTCTTATGTACCTCCCTCTCTGATTCATGTTTCCAGAGTAAGGGTTTTGTGATCCAAATTTGTATGTGTGTTATGTGCAAAATGCCCTATAATACGCAGTTTTTTCCCAAGGTAGTTACGCAACTGATTATAATAATGGAGAAGGAATTTCAAGTATGGGTTCCAGGGGACATTCTTTTCTCATAAATATGTCTGATCCAAGCCTGTATTTACTGTTAATGTCTTTGATGATAATCGATAAGATAAGAAAATGCCAGTCAGGTTAGTTTTAGACAATGAACATAGGCTTTCTGTTTTTCCTAAGTTTCTATGCAGATATTTTTAATAGTTATAATAAAATATAAATTTTGGTTCAGCTTCAGGTAGAGCATTATTCATAATGGGCTTTTAACAATTAATCAGCCCATAGCAAAACAAGTTGCTTTGAAACATTATTGGGGAGGAAATGCAGCACTGCCAACTATAACAGTACCGATATCAATGAAACTGAAATAATTTTTTAATACCTCCTCAGATCCTGCGGATCTATTAGACACAGGAAATGTACATAGTATGCAGAGCAAACACTTAAAGTTATCAAGTTTCCTTAGTGCTACACCAAATAGGTCTTTTAAGCTTTTAGTTGTAATTTGCCATTTGTGGTGGCAATGCTCTAAAACAGGACATTGCAAAAATATGTGATGCTCATCTTCAATTACTCCCTGATTGCATAGATGGTAGATTCTCTCTTTTTGTGGAGTCTCAACTCGTCTACGTGTTTTAATTCTACAATTGTTTTCTGAACTCATCTACCTGTTTTAATTCTACAATTGTGACCATTTCATAGCAGAATTCCTACTTATACGTGTGAATCATCAGGGAATCAATGTTAGGCCAGTATGCTTGAACCAGTTCGTTTGTCCATCCATCAAGTCCAGTCACCTCATGCAGTTCATCATATGCCAGCCGATATAACCTTTGGTGAGTATAATTGAGGCATTTATGGTCTTGCAAAAGCTACAGGATAAGACTAGTGTTGCATCGCTTTTGTTTGGAAGAGTTGAAAAAAGTACTTGTAATTATGCTCAGATATCGCCAAGGGTCTCTGGAGAAGCAGACAATTTACTTCTTTTGCTGTTTTTTAGTTGCATCAGGTAGAAGAATCCTCCTTTAGCTAGATGATGAAAAAATCCTGTTTCCAGTATGCATTAGGCCTGTTCAACTTGAAGTTGTTGATGCAATGGACTCTAAAGATACCTATAACAATCATCCAAACAGCTATGATGGCTGAGGTGTTTTGTAGAGAGGAGATGTTTAGTGAGGTGCAGATGATGATGGTGTGCAAATGCTATCATTCTCTGAAGATGAGATCCCTGAATGTTGCTAGCGATTTCGTGAGGAATTTTCTTTGGGTGGTTTGAATTTGCCAATACTTTCTGATAGTTCCCTGGACTGTAGGCATCCAAAGACACATTCTCAAACTTGTACCTAGAAGAGAAATGACAAATGAGGTCCCAATTCGGAATGATCATTCGATGATTTGAGAAACTCTATGGTCCTCACAACAGGATTAGAACACTAGTCTACAAAAGGTCATGTGGCAAACATCATTGAGACAGGAGGCTGGAATCTTGCAATCTTTAAATGGACATCAGCTATGTGAATTGAGCCCCAGTAGAGAGAGCTCCACCAAACCTGTTATTGATTTCAAAAACTAAAAGAGGACTTATTTTGAGGCTGGGGCAAAACCCATGGATTTCTTTATCAAGGCTTGTGCTCTGGTAGTTTGGTTGAGAAGCCAACTACAACTGACCATTTTGTATCACGGTAAATAATACTTTTAGTCATAACACTAGGTGGAGCTTCCTTGCCCGTAAATAATATAAATGAATCATAATATGGAAGGATGTGAGGGGATACTATCTTGAATGACTTGATTTTTTGTAAAGGAAAAGATCCTCTTAAGGAAAATATGGATACATATATATAATAAATATATAGCTAATCAAGTAATCCTTAATGATAATTCAGGTCACTATATCCAATGTATGGTGAAAGCTTATTACAACATTATTGCCTACTTCACTTCAACAATGGGACATGAATATGATGTTTCCCCAACTAAACAAGAGACATGAGTCTCCAAACTTGAAATTAATGAGGTCAATGTGTAGGTGCAAGAAGAATATAAGACCAAAGCATCCTTGTTTTTTGGGTGCTACAACAATGACTCAATAGTTGTCAGTTGCCTCTACATGGTATTCTTCATCTAGTTACAACATTTATCTCATTCTTCTGTGGCTATTGAGACCCCATACATTCTATGATCCTAAGATCAGAGAATGTTTGGAATTTGATAGTAAGCCTCGATCTTGCAATTATAGTCTATTGTCTTGACCATTAATACATTAATAAAGGTTTCCCTCCCTTATTGGTTCCTCCACAATTAATCTACTTCTAGTCTCCTATCCCACTAGATGACTTTGTCATTGTGGAAGACATTCTAGATACACTAGTGATTTCTACATTTGTTGGACAAGCACTTATAAGGGTCCTAAATCAATGTTCATGTTGTGAAGATGGGGTTAGGAGCTTATGGCTTACTCTTACATCATGGAGTGGGAAGGAGGTTGAATGAGAGTTTGCCCTTGTTGCAAACTTACCATTGGCTCTTTAGTATCCTTTGCTTCAAGCTTCAAGCACTACTTGGCAATGTGGTCCTTCTTGAGGTAATGGTGGTACAAATTTGGGAAGTTTACTTAGCAAAGGTGTTGGAACCCTAAAATAATTGTAACATAGGAACTCCCCAAGGTATATTGTCCAATTAGAACTTTATAACTCAATATTGCCCACTAGAATCAAACCAATGACTAAAGTCTTACCACTAGGCTAACACCTCACTATTGAAGTTTTCAAAGATAACACCATGGCTAATGATGTTATGTGCACTTTTGAGCGAAATCTCTTTATGTAGTTTTGCATTCAAGGGCATATAGACACAGATCAATCCATATGATTTTGAAGTGGTTGCATTGTTTAAAGCTATCCTTTCATCAATTAGTTGATTGATATACACGAAACCTTCTTTATCCCAAATTGGAACCCTTGGGAAATGTATCCATACTAAAAAGAAATAAACATACTTGCATTCTTCTTGAATAGCCATAGATGCTCTTGGGAATTATTAGAAATAGTATGCATTTGGAGATATCGCATTATCATTTCGTCAAGTGTCTAAATTGTGGTTATGCATTTAGAAGATCAAGCATATGTCAAAACATCAAAGTTGAAGATTATAAATGGTCATATATACATTTAAAAAAGATGTATTATATAGATTAAAGCCTTGTAAAAATTAAATTTTTGTATGAACAATAAAGTAGAAATATGAAGAGACAAACTAGAAGTTGAAAAGCCATATTTTATATAAAAAATTAAAATTATTGGATGCAAAAATGTAAATTAATATGGCCTCAAACACATTAGGAAAATATTTTACTATGAATTCTAGGCCCAAAAATAAAAATCCCAATGATTGTACTATGACCCCAAACTATGTTTATCAATGTAAGGGCCATGAATCACTCTTGTAACAAGGGAGTTTTCATTATCATAATTGAAGCATCATTTCTTTCTCAAGTAAAGTACTATTTATGTCCCAAAATACATATGTGAAGTACCAGCTCTTAAATTCACCACCTTTTAATTATCAACCAACTTCACATTAAATTCCAGAAATAGTGGTGCCTACTATTTTGGCAATATCTTTTTTATTTCTAAATATTTTTGAGTGATCTTAGTTGCATTGGAAAGCTAAGATATCTAGCTACATCTAATTCAAATTTCACATGAAGATGAGATACCATTTGGAAGATGTAAGTTCTAGAAATTGGGTGATTTGTTACTACTTGAAACTATTTCACAATAAGTAGCAGAAAAAAAATTGATAATATCTTCATTTTTTAATAGTTTAATGTAATTCTTGATTTTCTAAAAAGCCAAAATCTGCATGAACATTAAGTTAAAATTTCAATATTAGAGCCTTATTATTTTGGGAGATATAACCTAAAAAATTTTCACTATTAAAATCACTACTATTTTCAATAGTTTAAATATTTTCATCTATAGCTTTAGTTTTTGAGTATCTTTTGCTTTGATTCTTTTTAAAAAAAAAATTGTAAAGAGTTTTTTGAGGTTTCCAAAAATATTTATTTCATCAACTAACTCTCTTGGTTGAAGAGAACCAAGCCTTTCTTTCATTGCTTGCAATTCTAACAAGAACCATTTCTCAATGAACAAGAGTTGTTTCTCAAATGGCTAAGGGCTCATTACTAGCAGTTCATGCATGGCTTGCTCTAAGTTGAGTGAAAATAAGGTGCTATTGCTTTTCAAAGAGGTAATGCATAGTGTATGTTGAGGCCAAATGTAATACATCTATTGTATGCTCTTTTTCCAAGTAGTAGTACCTTATTGGAATAGAGCCTAATGAATGGCAAGAGTTCTCAACACCTAACCAGACAAATCACAAAAGTGTGCACACACAACTAGATCATAACTTGTAGATAGGACAATATGTACTCTAGCTAGTTAATGTTGAAGTCATTAATCATTGTTTTCTTAGTGGAGTTAGTGGTGCTAGAAACCTATGGTTTAATTCATAGTAAGGTATATGATACAATGATGTTGTTTGGCTCCAATGATGTATAAGTAAAACATGGTGAATTAGAAATTAAATCTAATTGCCTAAGAGACAATGAAAATCAAATGTTAATCTAGCCTAATATGATAAAAATATGGTCTTACTTGTTGTACATGTCTTAGACTCATACAATTGTTGATGTGATTAGCAAGCAACTTGCTACTAGGCAAACCAAGCAATGTTAGCACTGGGTTATCAAATAATTGTAGTTAGTACTTGAAACTAGTCATACTTGTTTCACCGAAATACTAATGTATAGTGAAAATGTAAATTGGATAGGAAAAGTAAAAGATGTTATAAAGTAAATGGCAAGTGAAAGTAAAACTAATCTGAGTGATGCACTGCAATGATCATAAACAATCTTGATTTATATTTTGGTTTATAAAGCATGTCTAGGTACACTTCACTTGAATAAAGATGTCACTAATTATGATTACATTGTGGACACTTACAACTAACTAGGAATTCAAGAAAACACAATGCCAGAGTTTCAATAAAAATAAACTAAAGGTTGTTTGGTGTGAAAGACAATTAGTATTTATAAGCATGACCAACCCCAAATACATTTGATGAGTGACATCATAGGTAGACATATGATATCGTAGCTACAATATTGTAAGTACAATATTGTGCTAGACTTATAAACTATTTAGAGCCCAACTAGCATATACTTGTATTGCTGAGCTTGCCTTTGAATAATGTATTTTGGAATCATAATCTAGACTTCTTTCTTTGCCTAATGCATCACAAAGCTATCTTTGGCCTATTATATGAAATCTTCCTCAAAGATCTTTCACATCATTGGTTGTTATAACTCTTGTCCCTCTAACTCTTGTCACTCTAGAGAGGATGTTGAGAAAGTACCCATAAAGGATATTTGCAATTCTAGAGTTATTGATTTTGAAAGTTGTAAAGTAATCCTAACTTTTTGAGTTAGTCTTGGCAACCTTGCACCTTCTACCTTATTGCTCACTAGAGCTTGAGTTTCCTTGTCCATTGCCACCTAAACTACCTACTTGGCCACTCTCACTTATGCTCATTCTCTTGCCTCCAAAAGCTTCCACCATCAATAAGTTCTTCAATCCTCCATTTGAGTAGATACCATTTGGAAGATGTAAGTTCTAGAAACTGGGTGATTTGTTGCTACTTGAAACTATTTCACAATAAGTAGCAAAAAATAAATTAATAATATATTTTTCATTTCTCAATAGTTTGATGTAATTCTTGATTTTCTAGAAATCCAAAATATGCATGAACATTGATGAGTCATGTTCTAACATGCTTGGATATCAAATACCTGATATTGCTCCAATATCGGATGAGCCCAGGATGCGTTATCAAATATCCAATATTGTAGGGTATATGCTAGCCTATAAATATAGTGCTTGGGCTCACGATTTTCATATTAGTTTTTTTCATAGTTAGTGAAGCTCTTGCAATTTGTTTTCTCCAGAGTTAGAATATTTTCTGAGTGCTTGTAGCAGGAGTCTGAGTGTGTATGGATCTTTGTTCGAACATTGATGTACCTGAGCATAATAGTGTGACAGGAATAAAAACAAACCCTTTTGATCATCCTTGCAACATTGAGAATAGATTAATGTTTCCTTGATGCATTTAATAGTCATGCACTTTATTCTCATGCACTTCACTTTGATGCAATTTAATTAAGCAATTAATTCCCAGTTGTTAATGAACACAAGCACAACCACCTAGAGCATACATGTAGCACTTGGTAACCTAGAAACACTTAACATTTGGTAACCTAATAGGGCTATATGTGTTCAAGATGTGTCTAGGAAAGTGGGATGGGTACTTGTGTTAGGCTAGCTAGGTAGTAGATGAATTAGATGAATTTGATCTTAAATTACTTTACCTTTCATTCTTGTTATAGGCGACTAAACTTATAAAATAAAAAATGATAAAAATCACATGCCTTGGTTGCACTTAACCATATACCTGTACTTCACAAGTGGAACTAAGAAGATAACGAATGTTCTCAACGCCCATTTCATTTCCTAGAGGAACTAGTGCATTGGAGAACTATAAGTCCACAGAATTTGACTAGATTGCACATGAACGCCTTAGTGATTTGTATGGTTGGGTGTAGGGGTACCTTGTTGCTCATCAAACATTAAATTAAAATTTTAGTAGTGGAGCCTTATTATTTTGGGAGATACAACCTCAAAATATTTCACTATCAAAATCACTAATATGTTTAATAGCTTAAATATTTTCAACTATAGCTTTAGTTTTTGAGCATCTTTTGCTTTGATTCTTTTTTTAAAATTGTAAAGAATTTTTTGAGGTTTCAAGAAATATTTATTTCATCAACTAATTCTCTTTGGGTAAAGAGAACCAAGTATTTCTTTCGTTGCTTGCAATTCTAATAAGAACCATTTGTCAATGAATATGAGCTATTTCTCAAATGGCTAAGGGCTCATTGCCAACACCTCATGCATGGCTTGTTCTAAGTTGAGTGAAAATAAGGTGTTATTGCTTTTCAAAGAGGTAATGTGTAGTGTATGTTGAGGCTAAATGTAATGCATCTATTGTGTGACTTTTTCCAAGTTGTAGTACCTTACTAGAATAGAGCCTAATGAATGGTAAGAGTTCCCACGTGTTACATAAGTGTACACACATGACTAGATCGTAATTTATATATGAGACAATATGTACTTTACCTAGTTAATGTTCAAGTCATTAATCATTAGTGAAGTTAATGGTGCTAGAAACATATGGTTTAACTTGTAATAAGGTATATCATACAATGATGTTGGTTAGCTCAGATGGTGTAGAACTAAAATATGGTGAATTGGATATTAAATCTGACTAAGAGATAATGAAAATAAAATGCTAATCTAGCCTAATGTGATAAGAATATGGTCCTACTTGTTGTACATGCCCTAGATGCAATTACCAAGCAATTTGCTATTGGGCAAACTAATCGATATTAGTATTGGGTTACCAAACAATTGTACTTAGTACTCAAAACTAGTCATACTTATTTTTCCAAAATACTAATGTGTAGTGGAAATGTAAATTGCATAGGAAAAGTAAAATATGTTATAAAGTAAATGACAAGTGAAAGCAAAACTATTCTAAGTGATGTGCTGATTATAAAAAATCTCGATCTTTATTTTTGTTTGATGAGCAACGAGGTACCCCTATGCCCAACCATACGAGTCACAGGCATTCACGTGCAATTTGGTTGAATTCCACAAACTATAATTACTAAGTACGCTACAACTAAATAGTGCGTGTGTGTTGTCCATTCATTGTCTTCCCAGTCCCACTTGTGGAATGCAATTGTATGGTTAAGTGTGACTGAGGCGTAAGATTTATTTATTTATTTTTTATCAAATTGTTTGCCTAGAACAAGAATGAAAGTAAGAGTGATTGAATGCTAAGTAAACTATGGTCTACCCTAGCCTAACACAAGTAACCATTCCCACTTCTCGGACACATCCTGAACTTTGTGTAAACACTGCTGGGTTGTCAAATGCTAACCATTTTTGAGCTACCAAATGTCACACGTATGTTCAAAGGGGTCGTGCTTGTGTATTTTAATGAGTTACTTGATTAATCAAAATTAATTATTACATGAACAACATTAATGTAAATTACATGAAATTACAATATATAAATACATAAGAAAGAAAGTCTCAAGTGCTGCAAGGATGAATCAAAGAGTTCATCTTTATTGCCAACACAATGGTGTGTTTAGGTACATCAATGCTTGAATAAAGATCTATTCACACATAGAACTCCCACGATGGGCACTTGGAAAATATTCTAACTCTCAAATGGACAAACTACAAGAGTTTTGCTACTTGACTGCAAAAAAACTACTCTCAATCGTGCACCCTGGGTTGTATTTATAGACTCTAGAGTAACCCTATGATATTGAGTGTATGATATCATGTCTTGGGCCGCAATATCATGTACTCGATATCGTGTACCTGATATTGCGGCCACCCTGATATTGGAGTGTATAAAAAACATGTTTTATCATATCCCCACGATTGAATGAAAACTTGTTCTCAAGTATAGAAGAAGAGGAACAAGTCCTTTACAAAATATATTAGGGGATGTGGACTGTTCGACTGATATGCAGAGTAACATAGAGAAAACAAACAAATACAGAAGTGCCTGAGCATACAACATTACAATTGTATACAAAATTGGGTGTTCATGACAATAGGAAAGAACACCCTCAGATCCAAAGGACATCCAACCCCTCTTGGAAACAAAAGAATGAGGGAGAGGTAGAAGAGATCCAACGGTCATGAACAATCTCCCACGAGTGATATTATTGCATCCTCCTTGGTGAAGACAATCTTGTTTCCAATCCATGTTCCCCACTGCAATCACAACAAAATCAAGGATTAGCATATAAAGTGTAATAGATAATGACTGAATACCTTGTCTCATCAATGATTTTATCTAGCCAAGTTATGATTGTGATATATTATTTGCTTGATAGTGTTAGTGGAAAGACTGACGAATGGATTAAGTAAGAGAAGTGGTCCATAAAATTCAAAAAAAAGCTTAATACAAGGAATATTGGAAAGAGGGTATAAAAATTCACAATAATAAAAAGAAGAATTTCACTAAAAATGGCTGTGAAGATGTGTACAACTAGATGGCATGGATGGGGTAAATAAAAAGAATTTGATTGTAACAATGTTTAAGGATAAAGAACTTAACTTAACCAAACCAAAAGATATGTAAGTGGGTCCTCCCCAAAGCAGGCACAAACCTTTTATGCCCTTTCATAACTTCAAACCAAGGAGTCCATGGGCTCCATGGATGATTAATGGTTATGAAAAATTAAGTACAAAAATCCAAAAGTAACTGATTGAGAAACCCAACACATCAAACCAGAACATTGAATCAAAACATGAAACCAGCAGTGAGGTGAGGCATGAAAAGCATAGATGGATGACAAAGAGAATGGAATGCAGTTCCTAATTATGGTCACATGATGTCCCTTTTGGAGTTTGTGATTAAATGACTTGGTAGGACCCATCCTCAGTCCAGACCAAAAACCAACCACTTTTAGTGACTTCGCATCGACATTCTAAGACTAGTTCATCCCTTGAGACACAAGAATACTCCCACAAAACAACCACCATTCCAAATTGGACAGAAAGTAGGAAGTGAGAAAGGGCCTTAGTTAGATGAGATAAGACAAGTCCCATAACGAGTGCTTGTAGCCCTTTTATTTGGTCTAAGAGGTGTGCTTTGAATTCCCATGTTTTTTTTTAATGGGAACCACACCATGCAAAGACCCATGCATTTTTTCGCATTTAGTTTATCCAAGGGATGTGCTTTGAATTCTCATCACTTTTTTTTTCTTTTTTTTTTATGCAAGGACTTATTTGATTTCCTATTGTGGAATGACACAGAATAGTGAGAAGCTCACAAGAACACTCCTACACATAGGAAAACAGAAAATCACAAAGAATACTACATCCCTTTGAAGCCACACCCTATCCAAACCTTTGATTCCTTCCTAATTTTGAAAACTACACAAGTCACCAGTTTATTAGAGTTGCATTAATGAAGAAGGGACTGCACATTTCCAAAACAAGGAAAATCATAGAGTATGTTGATGGGTGGGTGATGTGGACTCACTGCCTGTTACATGGAAGGAAACCATCTCCCAATTGTTAGTAACAACATTCAAAGTCAAAAACCAGACATCAATAATCAAATTACAAATGAAACGTACCATCATCGAGTAGCACATTACCATTGTACCTATCACTATCAAGAAACACATCACACATAAGAAGATATAAACAAAGTAAAAGATTATGCAATAAATGTCAACTATATTAACTATGGTGTAAAACAAAAACTAAGAAAAGATCAATAACCTAAAAAATATAAATATGTAAAACAAAGAAGATGAAAACAAAAAGTTGTAAAATCAAAAATGTGTAAAACAAAAAAGTCAAAAGACTAAGGAGCCACATAAAGCTTTAGTACGGATGGCCATCTCCCCCATGACTAAGTTGGAAAGGGGAGATTGAAAGATTGAGCGTGGTTGTCCATTTGGCAAGGTGTTTGTTGAGTTGGTTGGCTTGGGCTCATGGAAAGGTTTTACTTGTTGGATGTTAACTAATTGTTTCTTATTTGGGCTATCAAGTTTGTAGATGATCATGGCCCCAGATGGAAAAGTCTCATCAATAATGTAAGGTCCTTCCCACAATGTTTGAAATTTGGTTCATTGGGATACATGTGCAAGATTCCAATAGAGAACCTTATCTCCTATTTGAAACTTGACTTTTCTTATTTTGAGGTCATGACATTTCTTGTTGAATGCCTTATGTATTTCATTGGATGATAGGGCCATTAACTAATTTTTGTCTAGCAAGTTAAGGTTCATTAATCATTCTTTCTGTGCTAGACTTAGATTTAGGTCAAGATCACAAGCTATAGAGAGTGTACAGAGCTTGGATTGGATGGGCAGTGTTGGTAGTTTTTTGTACATGAGCTCATAGGAAGAATAACCTATGGGAAGCTTCCATGTGGAGTGATAGGCCCAAAGGGCATCATTTAATTTGGTGCTCCAGTCCCTTCAATATTTGCTAATGGTGCATGTTAGAATTTTTGTAATCTCCCAATTAGTGACCTTAGCTTGACAATTGGCTTGGGGTTGATATGGTGTTGTGATTTTATGCTCAACCCCCAAGCGTTGCATTAGTTTCTAGAAAGTGGCACCTGTAAAATGAGTTTCATTATTAGAAATTAATGCACAAGGCACACCAAACCTATTTATGATATTTTGTTGTATAAATTGAGCAACAGTGGTGGATGTACAGTCAGTGATGGTTGCTACTTCTACCCACTTGGTGTAATAGGTAACTGCAACTATTATATATATCTTTCCATTTGATAAAGGTGTGATGGGACCTATAAAGTCAATACCCCAAATATCGAATGGCTCAAAACATTGAATCGATTGCTATGGCCTCTCCATTCGAGCTATCATTTCACCATCCCTCTGGAAATGATCACAAGTGTAGATAAATTGGTGTGCATCCCTGAAGATTGTTGGCCAATAATATCCTGCCATGAGGATTTTTATGGTCGTGCATCTCCCAGCATAAGGGCCCCCACAAGGGCCTTCATGAGCATCCTAGAGAACACACAGTTGATCCATATCAAGCACACACCAACGTACCAGACCATCGAAACAAAATTTGTAAAGGTTTTCATTAATTTCCATGAAATGCTTGACCCAGTGAAGAAACTATTGTTTCTTTTTAGTTTCCAGCCCTTGTGGTAGTTCTTGCTTAAGAAAATAAGTGAGGATGGTGTCATACCATTTTCGTTCATCAGGCATTTGTGCATTAATAGCACCTACAAGGAGAGATTAATTAGGGAATTGATCAGATAAGGAGCTCTCTTTCTCCTTGTTGTCCCATCTTAGTCATAATAAGTGATTTGTGACCACATTCTCCACACCTTTTTGATCTATCATTGTGAGATCGAATTCCTGAAAAATCATGAGCCACTGTATGACACGGGGGCTTACCATTGGTTTATTCATCAAAAACTAAATGGCATTATGATCTGTGTGCACGAACACTTTATAGCCAAGCACATAGTGCCTAAACTTCTCCAATGCGAACACCATTGCCATCAACTCCTTTTCTGTGGTGGTGTAGTTCAACTATGCACCTACAATGCTTTAGCTTGCATAGTGAATGTAATATGGATGTTTTTGATCATCCATATGCATAAGCACTGCCCCCAAAGCATAATTCGATGCATTAGTCATCACATGAAATGGTCTAGACCAATCGGGTGCTTAAAGAATTAGGGTTTCAATAAGCTTCTGCTTCACTTGCTCAAATGTTGTTTCATGTGTAGGGGTCTAGATAAATGATGCATCCTTCTTTGTCAATTCCACTAATGACTTAGTGATTTTGGAAAAATTCTCGATGAAGTGCTGGTAGTAGCCAGTATGACCAAGGAATGATTGCACTTCTTTAACTATTTTAGGTTGGTGGGTTATTCCTTAAATGACCCTTATTTTTTTAGGGTCCACCTCAATTCCTACTTTTGAAATACGATGCCCCAAGATTATGCCTTCCTGGACCATAAGATGGCTCTTTTGCCAATTAAGCTAGAGGTTTGTTTTGATACATCTCTTCAAAACCTACTTAAGACAGTCCAGGGCTTGCTCGAATGTAGCTCCGTAGGTAGAAAAATCATCCATGAAGACTTCTATCCTGCTACTAATCTGTTGTTGGAAGATGTTGAGAACTAATTGTTGGAATGTGGCCGAGGCATTACATAGACCAAATGACATCTGACAGTAAGCAAAAGTCCCCCAAGGACTTGTGAAGGTCATCTTCGCTTGGTCCTCTGGTGCAATCCATATTTGGTTATAGCCACTATAAACATCTAAAAAGCTATAATAGTAGTGCCTAGAAATGGTGTTTGGCAGTTGGTTGACAAAAGGCAATGGAAAATGATCTTTGAAAGTTGCCATGTTGAGTAGTCGAAAGTTGATGCACACTCATCATTTGCCTCCTTTCTTGGGTACGATCATAAGTGGATTGACCCACTCACTATCTGGGACAGGATAGATGGAGTTGTTCAATCTTCTCTTTGACAATCTACTTTAATTTGGGATTCAAACATTGCTACGGTTGTCATTTTGGCTTAACGGTGGGGTCCATATATATTTGGTGCTGGCATATTCTTGGATCTATCCCAATGAGCTCAGAATATGACCAAGCAAAGGCTACTGACCATTTTTCATAACTTTTATCAACATTCTCTTTTGTTCTATAGTAAGCTTGACATTAATGATGATTGGCCTTCCATTTTTCAAGAATACATACTCCATTCCAGCTGATAGTGTTTTCAGTTCAAGGGGTTCTTATCTAAAATTGTCAGGAATCTTCAACTCTCCCCAATTGACATCATCATTTGCTCCTTCAAAGAGCTAGTGATGGACTTGCTCAAGTTCATCCATACTTGCAACATATTTGTACGTTAGGCCCCCAGTAGGTTCCATGCACAATGTACTATTGCTACAATCAACTATCAGCCACTGGGTGCCTTCTTGTTTTGTGGGTGCTGTGTACAAGCATCTTTGGATTTTAGCTTCTGGTGCACATTGCTTGCATGCGAAGATAGATGTTCACTTTACTGACCATAACTTCTACACACAATGGCACCCTGAATCACTATACTTGATACATGAAATCCTCTTCTTCTCGATCTTTCCAAATTCATTTTCTTTTGACATCTCTAAGAAAAGATCTCTAATGCCCATTTTGGTATTAACAGTGCTTAACCACACCCTTCCCATAATAATTGGAAAGTCCCCCTTACAGTTCTCCACCTTGATTACTAGGAAGTTGGTGGGATATGACCATCCACAAATGGTGATTACAATGTCCTCTACTAGTCCCAATAGAACAGTGATGGACTGGTCCGCCAGTTCCAGCTGGATGTTGCTCTTGTTCAAGGGAGGAAGGTTCTACATTGTGTACATTGCATGTAAGATCAAATTAACACCAGAACCAGAGTCAAGAAGAGCTTTACAAGGCTCATTCCTAGCAATTTGCAAATATACTAGGGGACTCTTGGGATCAGCTAACTTTTTGGGTAGGTTACTAGCTCGAATCTAATCAGATATAGCATGGGTCAGCATTATAGTATGGATTCAAGAGGGATTTTGATTTGAAGGGGACTTGAATAGAGGTGAGATAGAGGAAGGTGGAGGAGTAGGATTACCAACCATCGATGTGTCTAAGGGCTTAGGTGAACTGAAAGGTCGGAAGAAGGATCTTTTCTTTGTTCATGGTTTCGACCCACTTAGTGGATTAATTGATTGCAGGTTAATTGCCATCATAGCATTTCTTTGTTGTGGTTGGGTAGGCACTTCACCCTGCATGGATAGAGTAGGTGGTAGTTGTGAAGGAGATGGAGAAATAGGTGCAGGGATAGGAGGTGCATGAGGATAGTAGGTGGCATCTCTCCTTGGATAGGGTGATTGGTGTACTTCAGGAGGGTAGTGGTGAGGTTGGTAAGTGGCGACATGACCAAAGGAGTCCCATGGAGATGAAGGTTTCTGAACATAATAACCATAATGGTTTGGTTATCGATAAGGATACTACTACTTTGGAGGTGGCAATGCCCACAATTGTGGTTGCTATCACTGCTGGTACAATTCATAAGGTTGTGACTTGGATAGTATTGCTGTGGTTGATGAAACTGTCGAGGATTGCCTTGTGGATAAGGCAATCTTTTGGGTGTTTGCCTTTGTGCAAGTCATGGATGTAAGGCATACACCCCAGATTCCTGCAAGTGTGACAATTGGATAACATCCCTTGGGATGTTCATACTAGCAAACGTCACACCCACCATCATCATCTGAGTTGCTATTTGTGGCCATCTCTATCATAGCCATTTTAACCTTACCCTTACATATGGCACGTTCAGCTTCCTTACATCTCCGACGCTCACGCTCACCACTTTGCTCCTTGGACTCTTCAGCAATTTTTAAGATAGCCTAAAACCTATTGTCCATGTAGTCCCATAATTGATCAACCTTAACCGTGATTTTAGATTGCAATTTCTAAAGTGACAAGGTTTTTTGATTAGCCAACTCATCTATGGTTAATTCATCCTCATTGTCACAAAATTGAACCCCATTTTTTTAGATAGAAGGGTTCCTATTGTATTCTTCTACACTTTCTCATTTTCTTAGTTCTCCCTCCTCTTTGGCTACCTACTCAATTAACTTTTGAATCCGATGGACACTTAACTTTGTCAATCTTCCTTGAGCATAGATGCCAAGGGTTTTCCTTGTTTCAAACCACAACCTATCTATGATGTGGCAAAGATAATCAAGTTGAGAGTATTTGTGGCCAGGGCACCTATGCAATAGAGAGTAGTATCAGCCAATAGCAGCATCCAAGGTGATGAGTGGCGAGGTACCCCTACACTCAACCATACGAAATGAGTGTCGCACGCGCGATCCGGTCAAACTCCACAGATGGACTAGTTGTGGCACCTAGATAGTTAGCCTTAG